>APFE030189196.1:40758-77534 GCA_000404065.3 Pinus taeda
GGTATGGTAAATTAATAAAAACATAAATAAATGAGAAGTATGGTAAATAAATAAAACATTTTTTATATTTACTCCATAAGTCACCTTATATACATGCAAGGGTGTAAACAAATAAAAATATAAGTAAAGATAAGTAAAGTGGAGGTATGGTAAATAAATAAAACGTCTTTTTATACTTACTCAAAGGTATGGTAAATAAATAAAAATATAAATAAACTAGACGCATGGTAAATAAATAAAACATATTTTTATGTTTAGTCCATAACCCTCATTCTATTTATGAAGGCTCAAGAAATAGGTTTTATTTAAGTGAATCCTATGGGCCAAATACCATATTTGTAAAAGGGTTATGGTAAATTAATTAAAATATAAATAAGCGAGAGGTATGGTAAACAAATAAAACATTTTTTTATTTTTTTATATTAATAACATGCAAAAAAACATTATTAACCCTAATATTAGTATTAATAAAAATAAAACACATGGTATTGACCCATGGTATTCACCAAAATTGCACATGGTATTGACCCATGGTATTCACTTGGAATGTAGCCTATTTAAATGGGGGAATTAAACCAGCATAGATCCATCTTTACTCTGGATCTACTAACCCCCGAGAGATATCAAATATCGTGATATGCAAACTAGCATAGAGTGAAAAAATATTTGATCCCTCTCGGGGCTTGGTGGATCAAACTAAAAATGGATGTTGTAATTTAATGTATGCTAAACATTTTAGCTTGGTTAAAATAAAAAATAAAATAAAAATCAACTATTAGTTTTATTATTTTTTATAAATTACTAATAGTAATTTTTCAGCTCCAGGTTTATGATAACCCATGGTAATACCAAGATCTTACAAGATTTTATAATTGAATAAAATATTCGCCATGCCTGGTGAGAGATTCGCCAAAAAATTATATATACATATTATATTATTGATAAAATCACCTTCCATTTCTCCCATATACCATGGAGATTCGCCCATTTATTATACTTATAAATTTAGGGGGGGTTCTTAAAATTTTCCCTGTTCATAATGAAGAAAGTAAATTCACTCCTTAAGAGATATTGCATCACGCAAAGAATGATAGGGTACCTTCTAATGAGTTAAAATGATAAAAAACGCGAGATTGCGACGCGAAACTTCATCGCATCGCATACATTAAAGAAACACTCACATTGAAAAACTTTAAAATCGCCGATATGCGATATCGCATATCACACATCGCAAAAATCACATGAATTACACATAAGGATTATAACGATTAAGCGATCTGTGATATTGCGATATTTCGATACTGCGATACCGCGATACTGCGAAGTTGCGATGTTGCGATATTGCGATATTGTGACCTTGCGATAAAATAACACGATGATATTGCGATATTGCGATACTACGACCTTGCGATAGAAAAGCACGATGAAATTGCGATATTGCAATACTGCGATCTGCGATATCGCAAAGCAAAATCGCAGGACCTCTCCATCGCAGTTGGTTTTGGCTCATTATTGGAGAAAACTTTTTCTAAACCAAGAACTGGTCATGCATTTTAATGCGAATTAATGAGTTGTTGTCAGTTGTTAATGAAGTATGGTGTTGTTTTCTTCGAAGAACTAGTTCACGAAAGGTGGCATGTTTTGCATATCTTCGGCATTTAAAGTTTTCTTGTCATTATTCTTTTCATTACTTCCACCTCAAATGTAAACTGCAGGAACGAAGGACAAAGCGTTATACAAGGCAATATGAAGAAAACTATGAAGAGGAAAGGCAGTACTCCAATGTCCATTTCGGAAGGCACACCTAATCCACTTAAGGGAAAGAAAGAGCCGCAGAACTCTTCTGAGGCATCCATCACATATTTCTCATATACAGCCATGGTTGAATGGGTACTGAACGATGCTGATAACAGAAACAGACAGTTTAATGCTGAGGGTCAGGAACTCATGGAATCACTATTTTTACAAATTTTGAGCTTTATACCCAATGAGAGAAAAAGGCGCAAGAGGCGAAAAATGCATCAGGGAAGCCCGATTCAAGAAACAGAGGTAGTTTCCTAATTACTCAGTCACCTACAAGCCCCGAAAATTGCAAGAAAGCAGTGATAGAAACAAACTGGAAACAGAAAACTAAAGGAAAAGCAGAAGCAGTCCAAGGGTTAACCAAGTTGAAATGGGATTATTACCAGGTATACATGGTAATGCCACACAGTCATTGGATGACTCTCAAGTATATCATCAATTTTACTGAGAAGATAATGCCAGCTCTTGTTGATTCTGTTTGCTTAACTCAACCAAAGACGGAAGACAATCAGCTGACTTCACTCAGGAAAAAACTGAATGCTTGCGATGTTAAGGAGCAAATTTAGAAATAGTTAGATATTAGATTTAATTTTATAAATAGTTTTTCTTAGAAAGAGGACGGTCATTTAAACGAAATCCTCAATTTTTGTAAATAAGTTATTTAGTTAGTAGTATTTAAACCCTTCTCATGCATTTAGAGAAGGGTCCAGAAATTTATCAAAAACTTGTCCTCAGAACTTGCTCTTTTGCACCCTCAGAGGAGGTTTTGGTGAATGAATGGAACAGGGTTTATTTGATATTTGCATTTGATATCTGCTACTGATGTTGCACTTCTGTACTCTTAGTGGATGTTAAATCAAGGAGAGATAAATCAATTGTCGCTTGAAGCTCATGAGTAGGACTAGTTATAAATGGTACTTTTATCTCTTAACCATTTCTGCTTATGCGTTAAAGTGATATTCAGTTTACAGTTGTTTATATATTACAACATGGATGCCTGAGTTATCATTTGGAACTTTTGTACGGTGATAACTATTTGTTTATGCTTAGTGTATGAATAGCTCATTTATGCGATAAGTTTTCACAACTGTTTCGTCTAACTTCTTATACGAAGTAGTTCATCTTTATTGACTTATTTTTTTAATAGCTGAATGATTTTATTACCAGTTTGTTGAAATTTTTTAGATCGCATTTAAGAAAATCACACCCGGGGTTTGCATAATTTTGATTTTTTTTTTTGTTTTATTAGAATACAACAGCATAGCATTAGATTAGAATTAGGATAGAAGTATTCCATTTAGAATAGAAATACCCATCTTTCTCACACACACACTGAATTGGGAAACTGGTCCCATATCCCTAGTCAGACCCATTATACCAAACGGATAAGGAGCTGCCAACCAAGGTCCGGACCGGGCGGGTATCCCCTTTGTTGTTGACCCGATTTTCGGGGCCTTCAACAGATAGCCAAGGAATTGAATTGCTTCCTATATCCAAGACCAGAGTGTCAAGTGATGGTTGCAAATGGAAGAACTATAAATTTCTCTGGAAAGTGGCATAATATCAAGATAACCATGGGGTATTATGTATTGAATAGTCCAATTATTTCCATTCCAATGGGTGGTGTTGATGTTGTACTAGGAGTCCAGTGGCTAGAATCTTTGGGGGCGACAACTTTAAATAATTAGGAACTTTTCTTGAAATTTTTTTTGGGGAGGAAAGGAAGTTGAGTTAAGGGGTATCATAGGGAAACCTAGAAAGGTAATCAACTCTAATGGCATGATAAAGCTTCCAAAGAAAGAACAATGAGGCATTATTGCACAGTTATTCTCACTAGGTGTTCAAACATCGAAATCGTCTATTTCTCTAGATCTCGAAAAAGTCTTGGACAATCATTCCAAGGTATTTGAGACTCCAAAATGCCTCCCAACTATTTGTGATCATGTTCATGCTATTCATTTGATTCCATAAATTGTTCCTCCAAACATTAGACCTTACAGATATCCCTATGACCAAAAGAGTGTAATTGAACTTATGGTTTCATAAATGTTAGACACCAATATAATTCAACCTAGTCAAAGTTATTTCTCTACTAGAGTAGTATTGATGCACAAGAATGATGGATCATGGTGTATGTGTCTAGATTATAGGGAGCTCAACAAGCTCACTATTAAAGATAAATTTCTCATTCCTATTATTGTTGAATTTTTGGAGGAATTACATGGAGGAATTACATGAATGAATTACATGGATGAATTAAAGGATGGATCTTCATCTAGGATATCATAAAATTAGAATGAAGACTAAAGACATTCTAAAATCAACATTCAAAATGCATCAAGGACATTATGAATTTTTGTTCATGCCTTTTTGTCTTACTAATGCAACTTTCACATTTCAAGGTTTTATGAATTCCATTTTCGAACCCTTCCTTAAAAATATTGTGTTGTTATTTTTTGATGATATACTAATCTACAACAAGTCTTGGAAGGATTATTTTCAACATGTTGACGAGGTGCTCAAACTATTGGAGGAGAAACAATTATATGCAAAAACCTCCAACTGTTTCTTTGGAGTATAAAAGGTGGAATATTTGGGTCATATTGTATCTCATGAGGGTATTAAAGCAGATCCTAACAAAATTAAATCCATTAAGGAATAGACAATCCCCACAACCATAAAGCATCTTCAAGGATTTCCCGGGTTAATAGGGTATTATCACAATTTTTTAAGAATTGTGGGAGAATAGTAGCACCTCTAACAATATTAATGAAGAGAGATGCATTTTCTTAGACTCCTAAAGCAAGTAAGGCCTTTGAACATCTTAAAGAGGAAATGTGTCAAACACTAGTCTTAGCCACACCAGATTTCACAAAAACCCTTATTATGGAATGTGATGCCTCATAAAATGGAATTGGTGTTGATTTAATGCAAGAAGGAATACCCATTTCTTTTTAAAGTATTATAATCAAAGGAAAGTATTTATACAAACCTATTTATGAGAAGGAAATATTTGAAATACTACATGCACTAAAAAAAATGGCGACCTTGCCGAATGGGAAGACACTTCAAAGTAAAACTATATTATGATAATCTTAAATAATTTTTGGAACAAATATTATCTTCAGAAGAGTAGCAAAAATCGGTCACAAAGATGTTGGGTTATGACTTTGAAATCTTCTACAAGAAAGGGAAGCAAAATTTTTTTGCAGATGCACTCTCAAGAAAGGATGAGGATGTGGAAGCATTGATTTGTTCCATTTCTATTATTCAACTTGATTGGATAACCAAAGCAAGGGATGAATGGAATAGTGAAGAAGACATGTGGATACTCATTCAAAACTTGTAGCAAGATCCTACTACATCTAATACATTTAGTTGGAAAAATTATTCATTATGGTACAAAGATAATTTATATCTTTGTAATAATTCCCAACTCAAGAAAAATATTCTTTTAGAATTTCACACCTCCCCCTTGGGATGGCCTTAAATTTGATATTTAGAAGTTTGTGGTAGAATGTTTTTTTGCCAACAAAATAAAGTTGAGACAATTAAGACCCCGGGTTTGTTACAACCTTTAGTCATTCCAAATGAGTGTTGGGAGAAGGTCTCAATGGATTTTATCTCAAGTTTTTAACCAAGTCTAAAGGAAAGAGTGTCATAATAGTGGTATTTTAAAGACTTGTTAATCAAGGTTTTCATTAATGTCAATGTGGCATTATTTGTGATGGCAAATTCTTGTGATCATAATGTTCCCCATGGAGGACCCAAGGAATGAATACAACATATGGATTATATATATCTATATATATATATATATACATAAAAAAATAGAAGCAATAGACCCAAGGAGAAGCAGATATGTGAAGTAACAGGAGCAAGAAGCCAAGGAGGTAAGCCATCAAGGAGTAGCCATCAGAAATCACAAAGAAGCCACAGGAAAGCCAAGCCAAGAGTAAGAGTCTATTACAATATGTTTTTATTGAAATATCGCATATGCTCAAGAGTAAGTGTTGTAGTGTTTTCTTCTCAATGATGTACAAAAAGAACCCACTTAATATTGTGGATGACAAACAATCTCAACGATATAAATGGTTACTAAACATTGTAGATCTGCAACAATTAATAGAAACAAAACCTACCAAAATTATGATTTATGCCACAATCATAGTTAAACAGCGAAAAGAAATAGTAATAACTCCAATCATCCAATGGAAACCAGATATACAAATAATAGTTTTATAATAACACTTGGGAAGGGAACAAATAAATATTACCAGGCCCCCTTTATGGGATGGGTTCTTGGCTATCCTCAAACGTCTTCAACTTGTGTAGAGTATCTCTCCTCTATAATTTGTAAACCCAACAAATAATGGTGTGTGACAATGAAATAATCAAAGTTACAACAATGAGTGCAACAATGAAAATAATAAAAAGTGAATAATGAATGAAAAAACCTTCTATTTATAACAAAATATTGAATTTTCCTCGAATAATGAGCAATAATAAAATATTATTAACCCCATTCTTTGAATAACCACTTGGAATATTTTATTATATTTGGTTAGGAGGGAAAAAGTATTTAAACTTTTATTTAGAAATTTTAAATAAATAAATGATTTATTTATCATCTCAAGGATTTGGTTAAGGAATAATAAATAAATAAGGATTTATGTAATTTTGTTTTGCTAATGTTAGAGTTGTGCCTTCTATTTCAAATAACCAAAAGGAGGAAATTACATATAATACAAACAACCAGAGGCTGAACCATTTAGCCTAAGGTTTTACTCCCTAACCCAAAGGTAGAAGTAATCAGAGACCCATACAATAGAGAGAATAAAAGCAAAATATGAGTAGCCCACTTGGACCCACCAACATGCACGCCGTATCATAGCTATTGATTATCCTTTCCAGAACCAACAGTGGAGGATCATGTTACATGGAAAAAAAGCTCAAAGAATTACTGCCTGATGAGGGTGGTATTCTCTCTCCAACCTTGGCCACATGCAGAGTGGTGAGTGGAATTTCTCTTAACGCAAAAAAAGCACTCCCAGATTTGTGGGTGCACGATATACTGTAAACCACCCCATGGTTGGTATTGAAACCATGGGTAGTAAAGCCTCACCTAGACCCACCAACAAGCATGCCATGTCATAGCCGTTGATTATCATTACCCAATCCAATGGTGGAGGATCATATCGCATGATCAAAAAGCTCAGATAATTACTACCCAATGAGGGCAGTATTCTCTCTCCTGTCTTAGCCACATGTAGAGTCGTGAGTGGAATCGCTCTCAACTCAAAAAAATTGCTCCCAGCTTTAAGGGTGTGTGATATACCATAAACCACCCCACAGCCAGTATTGACACTACAGGTAGTAATTCAAAGGGTTTCATGTCGGCTGAGAAAGCTGAGACTATGGTCCTTCACAATACATCTGCTCCTCATTTGCTTGATCCCCAGGAAGAAGGAACTCATCTTACCACCCTTGATATTCGTCGTCTGAGCCTTCGGGACTAGTTGGCTTCTAAGCAACTTCCACCTAAGACCCCTATGATCGTGCTTTCCTAGGTTGAGAAAGTTGGCAGAGATTTGCATCCCTATTGCAAAAACCCCTCTGAAACACCACTTCATATTGGATCCATATCGACTAGACCCAGTCTCTGCGGCTGATGACCTACTCTGTTTCGATAGAGCGAATGGTCCTCATCCGCCTAAATGAGACAATCCTCCCTCAAACTGCCCTGTGGCATCTCTTGCCATCTGAACTCGACACTGCTTTTGGTGTAGAGAGCCCCTTTATTAGCCAGAATATCAGAAAATTTATTGGTTGTCCTTCGCACATGATCGAAGCTTACAGTTCTCAAGTGCAAAAGGTGGAACTGTATCCTTGAAAGACCTAAAGCAGCCTCCAGTGTCTTGAGACCTTTTCTAGCACCGAAGCACAACAAATTCTCTTAACCGAACTAATGATTAGCTCAGAGTCAGCTTCAATGATGATGTTCTGAAGATTATCCTGCTTAAGTATATCTAGACTTTGTTCTAGTGCTATTAGCTCCACCATATTATTTGTGGCTCTTCCCAGATGGCAATGAAAAATACAATGGATGCATTTCTTTTCATCCCTTAACACCCCACCATAATTAGCAGTACTCGGATTGACTTTTGAGGCTCCATCTATGTTGAATTTCATAAAACCCTGAGGAGGAGGATGCTAGAAGTCTTTTTTAGTGACCATTTTTTTGACCTTCACATCCATGCCTTGAGGAATAAGCCCCTGCATATCCAACTAAATAAGTATCTCCATATCATCATCTGAATGGGGGATTTTTTGGGTGAGTTGGCAATAAAGTTCCCACCATCTCCTTGATATGACTTAATATTTGAGTCATGATTCTCTGGTAGGAACTTTTTTTATGTTTGAAGATTTTGTTGTTCCTTTCTTTCGATACATTCCATATCATGAAGCTTGGATTTAAAGCCCAATATTTGCTGATTATTTCACAATCAGAAAAGTTTCCTCTCCAGTTATTAAGGGTATTGGTGATACTCCCTCTGTCCCTATCTGTCATTCTGAAAATGAAGGCAAAAGCATCCCACAAGTTGGAGGTGAATATGCAGGTGTTGAGTAGGTGCTCCATCGTTTCCTTTTGAGACTCACAAAGCTGGCATCTAGAAGGTCCCAGAACACCCCTCTTCCTAATGTTCTCCCAAGTAAGAATTTTCTTATGATGTACCAACCACATGAAAAGTTTGGTTTTCATCCATCCTTGATGTCTCCATAGGTTCTGATAAACCCTATCCAGTTCATTAGAATCAAGCTCCAGGACTAAGCACTTTGGCTCCTTAATATTAAAGGTGCCTTCATTATTTTTGCCCCATCTAGGTCGGTCATGATCCTCTGATACCAATATTTTCCTTTGGTCCAACATTGTTAGAATTTCATTAACTTTTACTTTCAAGGGGCAGTCATCCCTGTACTCCATATTCTTCCAGGTATTTGGTGGGATCTTGTATTGCAGCAATAATGTTGCAACTCCTGGGACTCCCTTATTTACTTTTATCAACCCGATAGTTCGTAACAAACTTGGAAGCGTCAATGTTATATGCACAAGTACTAGCTCTTGCCGCAGACTATCGCTTGATCAGCTGGCACAAGTCCGCTAGGAGCTTAAGCCAACTTCTATGGGCTTTTAGAAGAAGCTTTTTAACTGATGGATGAAAGCTAACTCAAAGGAGTCTAATCGACTTGCAAAAAGAAACTAAAAGCTAAAAGGAAATGCAAACCCTAGCAAACCCTAGTTTTACCAACTAGCCCTACTAATACAAGAAAAAGGATGACAGCTATAGAAAGGGATTCCATTTATTCTTGGGAATGTTAAGTGCATGTGTCTAAGCTACTTCTGAAGGGAAATCTGAAAATAAACATCTTTTTGTACTTTTGAGTAATCTTGTAGAATTATTATGCATGTGTTTTAACTGTTTTTTACTGTGCAGAGGTTGTTTGATGAAAGGAAATGGCGAGGGCACTTGCAAGACATTGGGAAGGTGAGAAGAGGGCCTAAGGGGTCCCTAGCACCCTTCCAGAGAATTTCACAGTGTTCGAGTCTCAAGAAACCGCACTCGTGAGCTTCTACAGGAAGTTTGCAGGGGTTCTACAGGATGTTCTACAGGATGTGCTACAGGATGTTCCGAAAGGGGATTTTGAAGGGTTGATGGTGGAAGAAAGGTGGAGAAGTGGAGATGGAGGTTGGATGAGGTGTGAAGAGGTCTAGGACCTGGTGAATGAGGCTAAGGAGTGATTAAGGCGATTGGATTTTGTTCGAGGATGAAAGAAGCATAGTTGCACAAAGATGTGGAAATTAGGGCAAAGTGAGAAATGTGGCAAATGAATGGCAAGAATCTGAGTTAGAGAACAAAGTAGGTTGTATTGATGGAGGAAGGGTAGGTAGTGAGGTATCACAGGTGCTCTGCACATTATTTTCCAAACTGATCAAATGAGGACTAGGAAAACCAAAGATTTAGCTACTTTAACCTAATTTGACCTAAATACCAGAAATCATGATGGAAAAAAGTTTATTGGAAGAAAATAATGTAAGAAAAATATGAAAACCAGGCAAGAATGGATCTAAGCATGTAATCACAACTGGTACCAACTTTTTCAACTAAGAATCTAACACTAGCAATTGCATGAAGAAGCAAGAACAATGTTTTTGTGGTAGCAAGGACACCTTGGTCTCAGCTCATGGTCCCAAGGAGGGAGAGGTGAGATTGAGGGTTGCTTGATGGCCTTTTCAAAGATGTTTTTTGTTACCAACCTATCAAATCAATCTGAGACATGGAAATCTATTTCAATCGTCAAAAATGACCTAGTTAACCAAGCAAGATTTTAATCTACTAGCAGAAATTATTCTATGAATACAACAAAAACAGATAACAGTACACAGAGGAGGCCCTGGCACTTGGGTTGGGCCCAACCCCAAGAGGTACAAGCTCCTAAGAAGAAGCTCAGAGCTGATGCAAAATGAAACTGATCTCCATTACTCAGAAAATAACCATGTCACAAAAATGTTTACAGCAAAAGCTCCAAAATGAGCTGAAAAACAGAGCAGCACCAAAATGTGAAATACAAATGTTCCAAAAGTAACCTACGAAGTCTGGAAGCCTTCCTTCTTATGCACTATGAGGACCTCCAACAACCCTCCTTAATTCAAGGGGCTCGGCTGCTCAAACTGCAAGTAATCAGTCACTTTATAAAAAGCTGCTCGGCTGCCCTTGAGAATCATCTTTGGTGGCCCGCTGAACTCCGAGATGATGGTGGAGAATTTGAGGAAGGGGGCTATTTAGTGTAGGAGACACCCTTCCTATGAATCCTCAGCCTTTTTCCCTCATGTTTGGCTATCAACTGGCTCATAAATGCTTGACCTTGGTCCAAAAGTTGTCCAAAAATCTGCAATAACCATGTGTTAGACTTCATGGTCAAGTGACTATTCTCATTCATTCAATTAACATAAATATACTCAAAAGCATGCATAAACTATGAAGAATGATGGATTAATTGAGAATAATAGGCAATAATGAGCCTAATAAGTTACCCATTTTTGGGGCTCATCATCACCCCCTGCTAAAAGGGTTGCTCATCCTCTGAGCAACTAATTCAGTTCATCATCTTTGATTGCCTTGACTACCTCTCTAACATCCCAGGTTTTTAAGGTGATGTCTTCTTCTCGGTCATGAAATCTTGCTCTTCTCTCTAATTCCTCCCACTGCCTATGCTCCTCTTCTTCTTTGACCCCTTCCATCAGTCCTAAAAGCAAGGGAGGACTGAACTTTAGGCTGATTCAGTTGGCCTACAGATTTTGCATTGACTATTTGTAGAGTGGTACTCTTGCCAAGGCTTCCCTCATCCTTTTTGGGGAGTGGTATTCTCTTGTTTTCAGACTGTGGGATAGTGTGTTCCACCTCCTTGTGCAAGCATGAATGCAGTTATCCCCCAACAGTCTTTCCATGTCCTCAAAGTGAGCAATGGCTTGAGCTTGTCCTTCAATGTAATCTGGTAGAACCTGAGGGTTAATGGCCAGGTGTTGACGGGCATATATTAAGGCTAAGGGATCCTCTGGTTCTGCTCTGATCATGAGTGGCTCACTTAGCTCCTTGTTCATAATATCTTGAATCTCTGCTGCTCTCTTTTCCTCATGATTTAACCAAGAGGCCATGGCCATAAGTTGTACATCGTCCAATGCAACATTGGGGTCCCACAGATTCATTTTTAGAAGGGCCAAGTTATGTAAATAGAATTCTGATAAATTGGCCTTATCTTCTGCTAAGCTACTGTTGCACAAAGCCATGAATTGATGGTAATTTTGAAATGGAATGGTGCCCCTTTGGGCCAAGGTGTTAATCTAGAACTGCAACCAATGATCTTTAAGGTATAAGGCATATGACTTGGCGGGTTGCCGAAATTGCAAAGCTTCTACTGCCCAGCTAGCCATGCAGGCCAGTTTGGCTTCTTTTTCTTGTACTTGTTGCTTTAGAAACTGTATTTCCTATGTTGCTTGTGACTCCTTCTCCTGTAGCTATTTTCTTAGCGCCTCTACATCAGCCTGCAGCATGTCCTCTCTCTGTTGTTCATCAAAGGTTTCTTTGTATGCTAGAGGCCTTTCCTGTTGCTGATGTTCTCCCAAAATGGGGGGCCTATCTTCCCTATGACTTCCCTGGAGCTACAGCTATTGTTTCAGCAACTCATTCTCTTCCTGTAGTTTGGTCGTTTTACTGCTTTCCACGTGCCTTACCATGGCCAATTCCTTTCTTGATTCCTTGAGTTGTTCTTCCAGGTGGCCTATGTCTGCCACACCCTTGGACTTGGCAATCCTCATCCAAGTGTGAGTCCTAACCCTTTCTTCTTCCAGTGCAAAGAAAAGTGGCACCGCAAATTTCTAGGGAGTTATCCTCCTGGCTTCTAACAAGTTATAGTATGAGCCCAAGCTAGGCTAGGGGCTTGGTTCCAGTATTTCCTTGGTCTTTTCTTCTTCCTGTGATGGTTTGGCCACCTTTTCCTCCAGTTTCTCAGTCTCCCTTAGCTTAGCTAGAGTTTCCTGTAGAGCTGTGTTTGAGTCCACCAACCTAATTTTCTCTCTCCAGGTGGAGGTTTTTGGGCTTCCTCATTCACAGGTGATGGATATCTTTGTAGGAGACTCTTCTTTTGGTTTAGGTGTTGTGTCCTCAATGACAATTGGCGCCTTTGATTAAGGCTGGGGTCTGCCCACTTTGATCCGTGTGCTCTTCCTCGCTTTAAAGTACATGGAGGTTTGCCTTTTTCTCTTCCCTTTTTGTTTTGGAGGTGTGCTTAAGGCAGCAAGCACCGCTGCTGCCTCCCTTGCCAATATCTCAGGTGATTTCTCCTCTTGTTGTTCTTTTTCCCTGCTCCCATTAGAAGTCCCTATGTCAATTCTTTCTGTCTGTGTTGCTGCTATTTCAGGATGTGTCTTTTCCTTTTGTTTCTGTGTGCCTACTGTGGCTATGACAACCTTCATTTGGGGTCTTTTAGCCCTCCTTGATCTGCTCTGCATTCTCTTTTCCCTTGGTGTTTGTGCTGTTGTTTCTGCCTTTGTTTTAGGCTCAGCAATCTGGTCCATTTCTCCTTTTTCTTCCTATTCTTGCTATGCTTAAATGTCCTGTGGTCCTCCACCATTGGTTTTCTCACCTTCTTCAGTGCATTCCCCCTCCTCAATGCTGGATGCGGTGATTGTTTTGGCCAAAATTCTAATATTGTCATCCCTAGACATGTTTCGGAAGATTTCCCAAGATATGGGGATAGTGTAGGTGTGCAAGGCATCTTCCACTAATAGTTTGATGAGCCCATGATGGGCCAAATGATCTAGGATCCCTTCATTCAATTTTGTACCACATTCAATTAGGGACTGAAGAAGAAAATAGGGAATGCTTAGCTTCATGGCTGGAGGTAAATCAATTCCATGTCTTAGTTCACACAGCAACCTGAAATAATAACCATAGATGATGCTAAATCTTCCTTCACATGTAATGTACTTCATGATTTGGAAACTGACTTCACTCCAGAGAGGAGGCAAGCTGGTTCTCCTCACCTTATTTTTGTCTTCTACAGGATGTTCCTTGGGTAGAAAGAATTTTTTCTTGGCAGCTTGGCCCAATGACCTCTCATCTTTGCTCCAAGGGAGCCCTAATGGTAGACCAATAACCCAACTCATGAGATCAGGGGTAAGTTCTAGGGTCAAATCCCTAAAACTAACTGTGGCATGTGTCTTTGATTGAGGTCTCAGGGACATTAAAAATTCCTTAGCTATCTACTCATCATGACCCTGAATTTTGTCAAAGAAGGACATCCAATTGGCTCATGTAAAAGGTCCACCACCTCGGGATGCTCGTGCAGTTTGCTGGAGCCCGAGGGTTCTTTCCTTATGAATCCCCCTGGCATGGTGAGAGTGCTCCTTTTATGCTTTGATCAGAAAAGGGAATGTTTTTTATGGTTTCCCACTGGACTCAAGAAGGAATTTATCGTTTGTTCAATATCAATTAGCAACAATTCTGTGGTTTTAAGACTACTGTTACCCAGAACTCGGTTGTTTGTTTATGAAAGGAAGAGTTATGTTTCTACAGACAGAGTAAAGAGATCAAGTTTTCTTCTCACGACGCATACAGATGTGCAAATTCAAAATTTTCATACACATGCTAGCCCCCACAGCTGCATATATCATCCCTACAAGAGAATTTTAAAAAGAGGGAACATGGAGGAGAATCTTGATGCAGAAACAACTGAGAAACCTAGTGCAATACACTGGAAAACGTTTTACTTCCAATTCACAGGTAGATTTTTCCTCTGATTTTCCAACCTGATGCCGTTCACTTCACCACCTTTGCAAAACATACCATGCATAGAGGAGTTTTTTTCGAGCCTACCTCGTTTGGAGCTCCAAATTCGACAAAGAAAAATCCCAGGCTTCCCTGCTCCGGAAAGTTGTGCAAGCTTTCCTGTAGAGCTCTTCCTGTAGAAGACCCCCCAGTTCTTGTAGAATGTCACTGTGCCTCTGAGCGAGTCCAATACGTGGGAGATTTTTGAAAATAGGTAGAAAAACCAGTGGAGGACGACTGGTTAACAGTTTTTGGAAGTGGAGGATGCTTACTCCAGTCGAGGACATTGCAAGTGAAAAATGAACAGAAGGTGGTGTGAGTTTCAGCCGAGCATCTTTTAAGTACAACATGATCCATGGTGAGGGAATGAGGTGGCCGGAATGAACCATTGATCCGACGTCACGACCATAATGTCTTTGCGTGTTTCTGACCGCCATCACCTCCCCTCTGCCGTTAACCGCCACCACCACTACCAGTCCCGACGATTTCTCCTCGAATGGACACTCCACAGGTGTTGGCTGCACATCGCGTCGGAAATTTCGAATGTAACTGGGCTCGTTTAGATCCCATGAGGCTATGTAATTGGCCGAGGGTGGCCAATTGACTGGCCATCGATTCCATTCCATCCAAACCATTTCCATAGGCATGCAGCTTTTGAAATATAGTTTATGCAATTGACGAATGAGTTTAGGCACTTACTTGTGTGGTCATGGCCGCGTTTTCAGACTTTGGGTCTTGGAACCACTCCTTTGTTTGCTACTGCTTCATGCATGGGTGTTGGAACCCATTCCTTCATTCGTTGATGCTACATGCACGGGTTTGGGAACCTAATCCTTCGGTTGCTATCGCTGCATGCACAGGTTTTGCTTGGCTTCTGCTGCTGATGATATTTTCACATTCAAAATGAGCCCTTTACATGTTTCCTTTGTTTCTTTCGGCTGTCCCTGTCTCCAGAGTATGTCTTCCAGAGGGATCAGCTACTACAGGATTCCTGTGGGATGTCTTGTAGTTGCTTCTCCTCCTAGGATGCATGCTAAAATAAGTAGGGCTACACTGTTGATGAGGGATTTGACTGATGATGGGTCCAGATGGAGATTGACAGGTATGGTGAGTGAGACACTACTGCTTGATTTGTCACTAAAAAGTTCTTGCTGGCAGTATCAAGAAAACTGGGTTTTTTTGTGTGACTGTACAGGAACAAATAACGGGATGGGTGCAACGGAGGTGTAAAGAGATGAAACAGGGTGACATAGGGTGATGGACGAAAACAGGGGTGCTTTTAGACCTAACAGGCATATTCCAACCTTCAGATTCTCTCCCAAGATCAATTCTAGCTTGTCTGAAGGTTCTACAGGAACTTCCTTTAGAAGATACAGAAATTCCTGTAGAAGGCCCAGAACTTCCTGTAGAAGGTGAAATCTTAACCCGAATGTGATCAAATCTTAGGAAAGGGGAGTGGTCATGGAAGAAGTGTTTGTGAGGGTGCTTGCAGCCTGGTGCTGACCTTTGTCCTTGTTTTGTGCAACCCTCCTAACCTGCAATGTATTCCCTTCAATTTGTAATTATTCAACAGAGATTAGATCTATTTCTTGCTTTTTCTTTTTCTTTTCTTTTTTCCTCTTTTTTTTTGTGAGAGACAGCTGGGGCGCCTCCAGGAGGTTTTCACCCTCACTGTCTACCCCGGACACCTCTAAGAGGTTTTCAACCAAGGATCTTTTTATTCTTTTTTTTTTCTTTTCTTCTTCTTCTTCTTTTTTGATCAAGGTGTGGGTGGAGTAGAGATAGGGCCCTGCTCCACTACCAGCACTAGTTTGTCCAGCATTTCAATGAACTCATACTTAGAGAGGGGCTTCCTATATATTTTCAATCAATGTCTGTTGACGAGCATAGGGATGGCTTCTTCATCAATGGTTCTGATAAGGACTGAACCATTTTCATTGCATTTCTCCATTGTATATGGTCCCAGCCACCTTGTCCTTAGCTTCCTCTTGAAATCCTTATATCTCAAGTCATATATCAGCACCCAATCTCCTGGCTGAAATTGCTTTTCGTTAAGGTGTCGGTCATGCCATATATTTCTCTGGAGCTTGACCACTTTTAAGTGGAGGAGGGCCTGCATCTCTGTTTATCCAATCCATTAAGCTGTAGTAATCTTTCCTGTTGTGCATGGTTGAGGTCTAAGTCCAGCTGAGATGCCAACCTCAATGTATTGTACTCAAATTCTATAGACAGCAAAGCCTTCTTCCCATAGACCTTTTCATAGGGTGTGAAACCTATTGTAGCTTTCCAAGTGGTGTTGTAGGCCCAGGTGACCTCAACCAGGCGATCTGCCAAGTCTTTTTTGTTGCTGCTCACCACTTTAGTCAAAATCTCTTCCAAAGCCCTATTAGTGACCTCCACCTACCCATTTTCTTGTGGATGATAACAAGTGGAGGTTTTGTGCTTGATCTTGTGATGAGCGAGTAGATCTTCAATTAGGTTAGAGGTGAACTAACTTCCTTGATCTGTGACTAGTTCTCTTCGGTAGCCAAACTTGTAGAATATATTTTCCCTCAAAAACTCAGCCACTTTTTCTTTTGTTGCTGCCTTGATTGCCTTTGTCTCTGCCTACTTTGTCAGGTAGTTCGTGCACAGAATGATGTAAGACTTTTTCTTTGAAGGAGGATTGATAGGACCCACAAAGTCCATGCCTCACTTCTCAAATGGCTTGAAATTCACTTCAGGTTGGAGGGGCATTTCATCCCTCAGAGTCGGTTTCCCCATCCTTTGACACCGGTCACATTGGCTGATGTATCTTCTGACATCTTGATGAAGAGTGGGCCAATAGTTGCCTACCTGTAGAATTTTGAAGGCGGTCATTTTTGCTGCAAAGTGACCTCCACATGGTCCATCATGATAGGTTAGGAGGATGTCAAAAACTTCCTCCTCCCTGACACAATGCCTTAGGATCTGATCTAGGCCGAGTTTAAATAGGTTTCCCCTAATCCAAGTGAATGGGGCACTTTTCCTCACAATTTTGCTCTTCTATTTTGAGGATAGGTGTGGAGGGAACTGTGATGAAACCAAGTAATTTTCTATATCAGCGAACCATGGAGAGAGTACTAAAATAGCAAACAGGTGTTCATCTAGCATTTGATCATCTACCGTCCCTTCTTCACCTGCAGGCAAATCTAATCTAGACAGAAAATCTGCAACAACATTTTCCTTGCCTGGCTTGTCAACAATGGTCAAATCAAATTGTTGCAATAATAATAACCATCTAATGATACGAGCATTTACATTAGGTTTATTCATCAAATACCTAATCACAGCATGATCAGTGTGTACAAATGTTTGATAACCAGTGATGTAGTGTTTGAACTTGTTTAGGGAATGGAATCTAGCTAGGAGCTCTTTTTCGGTCATAGTATAGTTTAATTCTTCCTTGGATAGGTTTTTGCTGACAAAGTATATGGCATATGTTAGCTTCTCTTCAACTTTTCCTAAGGCTACCCCTATGGCTTTCTTCGAGGCATCAGTGTGGATGTGGAAAGGTAGGGCCCAGTTTGGACCTCTCAAGATTGGGGCGGTTACCAGCTTATCTTTCAACTCATCCAGAGCCTCTTGACAGTTGTTAGTCCATATAAACTCAACATCTTTCCCCAAAAGACCGAAAATGGCAAGGCTAGCTTACTGAAGTCTTTAATGAATCTTCTATAATATCCTACTAAGCCTAGGAAACTCCGAACATCTCTTACCTTTTGAGGAGGTGGAACCTTTTGGATGATAGCAATTTTGTTAGGATCAACCTGTAATCCTTGTTGAGAGATGGTATGACCTAGCACGGTCCCTTCAGTCATCAGGAATTCACATTTTTCAGGACTGAGGGATAGGTTCATTTCAATACACTTGGTTAAAACTTTTCCGAGGTTAGTCAAGGCTTCTTGGAAGTTGGACCCGTAAGGAGTAAAGTCATCCATGTAGATTTCAACCGAATCATGAACCAGCTCAGCAAATATGCTCAGTAATGCTCTCTAGAAAGTGGCAGGGGCATTACATAGCCCAAAGGGAAGGACACAGTAGGCAAAGGTACCCCATGGACAAGTGAAAGTGGTCTTATCTTGGTCTTTCAGGCTGATTTGGATCTGATTATACCTGTTGAACCCATCTAGGAAAGAAAAGAACTTCTTCCCTGCCAGCCCATATAATACTTGATCTATGAAAGGCAAAGGGAAATGGTCCTTCTTGGTGGCTTTGTTAAGTTCTCGATAATCTATGCAAATTCTCCACTTCCCATTTTTCTTGGGCACAAGCACCAGAGGAGAAACCCATTCGCTGTCAGATATGGGGTGGATGAATCCTGCATCTAGCAACTTTTGCAATTCCTCTTTAACAATGTCCTTAAGGGCTAGATTCATTCTCCTCTAAGGCTGCCTAACTGGTTTACAATCCTCTTTAATGTAAATGTGATGGGTACAGACCAAAGGGTGGACTCCTTTCTTCTCCTTATAGCTCCAAGCGAAAGCATCCAAATGGCGGTTCAGAACATTACACAACTCCTTTTCCTGAGAAGGGGATAGGGATGAGCTGATCTTCAAGGTTCTTTCAGGGCCCAATTCCACATTCTTAACTTTGGGAGAGGTCGGATCAGCCACACAAAGGTCTACTATAGTGCTAGCTTGGGTATCTTCCACCAACTCCTCCAATGGCAGCACACTGGGAGGTGAATTTTGAATCAAATTCTCAATCAGGTCATCCTCGGCTTGAGGGCCTCCCCAGGTGGCTTCCACTATGCACACTGGTGTAGAGTAGACTTCATCCTCATCTCCCTCCTCCAACTAGAGAGGTAAGTCATGTTCTAGCAGAGGTTGGGCAAGAGGATATAGGACTAGCTGCTTGGACATAGGCCCATTCTTGATGGTCATGCTCCCAGCTCGATAACTGATGTAAGCATCCACAATAGCTAACCAAGGCCTTCCCAAAATGAGGGGATATCCAGTGAGCTTTGCCTTTGGCTGAAGGACCAAGAAGTCCACAGGATATTCCCAAGAATCAACAGATACCATCACATCCTCCACAATCCCTTCGGGAGCCACGGTAGAGTGGTCTGCTAACTGCAGTACGGTCGAGGTCTTTCTTAGGGAACTATGAAGGTTAAGTTTGAGCATTGTGACCCTAGTCATCATATTAATGGTATCCCCTATATCAATCAGGGTGTGGGGGATTATGGTGCCATTGATGTGGACATCAACTACTGGACTCCCAGGGTCCAAATATTTTGGAGAGGTTACTTGTCCCAACATCAGAGCGGACAGTTGACCTATGGCATTGATAGTTAGGGCATCTCTCTTGCGCCTACCTGGGTGCCTGAAACACTTCTCCTTGATCAATTTGTTGTAGATTGGTACATCTTTTATGGCCTGGAGAAGCGGTATTTTCACACACAACTGTTTAAGTTCTCCCAAAAGTTCAGTATTCTCTACGTTCGCTTGCATGGTTACCGTTAGTCTCTCAGGAAAGGGTGGAATGGATTTGGGTTCACTTTCCTATTTCTCTTCCTCATCCTCCAGAGGAGGAGGTTGGCAATCTAGCAGGACCTTCCCAGATCGTAGGTTGATCTCCTAAATCACCACAGCATAGGTAGGGCATGTTGTCTCTCCAGTATATACCTGTTGGGCCTATCTGTTATTGGGGTTCGGGTTCAGTTGAGCAGGCATCTGGGGTTGTCTTGGAGGAGTGGGAGGTAATGGTTATGGTTGAGCAGGTGGTGGAGGCAAAATAGTAGGAGGAGAGTTGTGTTGGGGCCTCCACCCCAGCTGAGGTGCATTCCACTGAGGTTGTGGCTGAACATGAGAGTGAAACGAATGAGCATTAGGCTGAGTATGGTATTGAGATGGATAAGACCAAGGAGGAGGTGCGGACCAGGAAGGATGAGCAGGGGGGGCCCAAGAAAGTATATGAGCGGATTGGTTGGGGTGTTAATAAGTTTGGGATGTCCCTTGCATCCCCTGCTGGTAAGGTCTAGATCCATGTGGCCTCCTCTAGATGAGGAAGTAGAGTGGTTCAGTGGCTCCCTCGGCCCCTTGGTACATGGCTTTAAGTTCAGGTAAGGTTTGGCATTGGTTTGTAGGGTGGTATTCCTCACAAATGAAACATACCTCTACTGAGTGCAAAGGACACTCGTTCTTAAGATGCTTCCTTGTGCATCTAGGACAAAAGATGGCCAAAGGCCTCTCAGCTTCCTCTTTCTTCTATTGGATTTAGAAAGTATCCAGTTGCATGGCAATGGTTTGTCTCACCTCACTTTTAAGGTCTTCCATTTATTTGTAAACTCATGTTTGGAGAAGGTGGTATTGGCTGAAAGTGGATTCCCCCTACCTCTTTTCCAGGCTACCCTAGAGTGGTTTCTAAACACAGTCTTTATGTCCTCATAAGGTAGTTGGTAGATATCTCCGCCGGCTAGCAAATGGAGGGTATCTAGAAGGTCTTCAGGGACTCCTCGGAGCAAAACCAGCTTCAGCGATTCAGGGTCAAGTGTGCACCTAGCCCTTTTATAACTAAGTTGGAACCTTTCTTCATAGTCTTCTAAAGATTCATCACTTCCCATGGTCATCCGAAAGATTTCTCCCTTCGTTTCCTTTGCCCTACAGTAGTCCCGGTATTTGAGCCCAAGTTGTGATATTGTTTCCAGGCAACCCCATGAACCAGCGTAGGGCTGCATCCTTGAGGGTAGAGGGAAAGAGTTTCAAATTTTTCTCGTCTTCTGCATAGTCATAAGTTCGACAAAGGACAGCAAGCTCAAACAAGAAGGTATCAGGGTCTTCAGTGGTCAATCCATGGAAGTGAGGTAAGGCTGAGGGACTTATGTTTTTCATTTTCATGTCCCCATTAGTCTCTCGGATGGGGAAGGCACCTTCTATTCTCCCCTCATCTCCTATATCGTTTCTGTGTTCAGCCATGGTCTCAAGAGGAATGTTTTCTTGCTCTTCTTCTATTATAGTTTCTTCATATATCTCTGGATGTTCACCTATAGGTTCTTCTGGATCACTGCCATCGAAGAAGAGAGAAGGGTGACTCAATGATGTAGTGGGGGTGTTGGGTAAGAATTTTCTTGTTTTGCCTCTATTCCTACGAGGCATGAAAGGGAATATTTTTGGCTTATTTTTGTTTCTTTTTTTCTACTTGTACCTGCAAAAACTAAAATAGATTGGTTGCAACTAACTAAAATCTATTTTGCTGAAATGAAAATGCGGAGTTGAAATGAAAGCAGGAAATGACTAATCTATGTTTCTGAAATGAAATTGCAGAATTGAAATGCTACTCTATGAAAGCAAGAAATGTCTAATCTACTTTTGTGGAAATGAAATTGCAGAATGGAAATGAAACAATCTACTCTACGCTTGCTGAAATAAACTACTTAGTAGAAGGTTGTAGTAGAAAATAGAAGAAACGCAGCAATCACAAATACTCTGATGCTTCCACGGCAACGGCGCAAAAAAGATGGTGGGCTCCCGTATTGCAGCAATAATGCTACAACTCCTGGGACTCCCTTCTTTACCTTTATCAACCTGGTAGTTCGTAATAAACTTGGAAGCATCAGTGCTATATGCACAAGTACTAGCTCTTGCCGCAAACTGTCTCTTGATCAGCTGGCATAAGTCTGCTAGGAGCTTAAGCCAACTTCTATGAGCTTTTAGAAGAATCTTTTTTACTGATGGATGAAAGCTAACTCAAAGGAAGCTAATCTACTTGCAGAAAGAAACTAAAAGCTAAAAGGAAATGCAAACCCTAGTTTTACCAACTAGCCCTACTGATACAAGAAAAAGGATGAAAGCTATAGAAAGGGATGCCATTGATTCTTGGGAAGGTTAAGTGCATGTGTCTAAGATACTTCTGAAGGGAAATCTAAAAAGAAACATCTTTTTGTACTTTTGAGTAATCTTGTAGAATTTTTATGCATGTGTTTTAACTGTTTTTTACTGTGCAGAGGTTGTTTGATGAAAGGAAATGGTGAGGGTGCTTGCAGGAGGTTGGGAAGGTGAGAAGAGGGCCTAAGGGGTCCCTAGCACCATTCTAGAGAGTTTCACAGTGTTCGGGTCTCAAGAAACCACTCTCGTGAGCTTCTATAGGAAGTCTGTAGGGGTTCTACAGGATGTTCTACAGGATGTTCCGAAAGGGGATTTGGAGGGTTGATGGTGGAAGAAAGGTGGAGAAGTGGAGATGGAGGTTGGATGATGGTTTGAAGAGGTCTAGGACCTGGTGAATGAGGCTGAGGAGTGATTAAGGCGATTGGATTTTTTTTTACGATGGAAGAAGCACAGTTGCACAAAGATGTGGAAATTAGGGCAAAGTGAGAAAATGTGGCAAATGAAAGGCAAGCATTTGAGTTAGAGAATAGAGAAAGTTGTATTGATGGAGGAAGGGTAGGCAGGGAGGTATCACAGGTGCTCTGCATGTTATTTTCCAAATTGATCAAACGAGGACTAGGAAAACCAAAGATTTAGCTACTTTAACCTAATTTGACCTAAATACCAGAAATCATGATGGACAAAAGTTTATTGGCAGAAAATCATGTAAGACAACTATGAAAACCAAGCAAGAATGGATCTAAGCATGTAATCACAACTGGTACCAACTTTTGCAACTAAGAATCTAACACTAGCAATTGCATGAAGAAGCAAGAATAGTTTTTCTGTGGCAACAAGGACACCTTGGTATCAGCTCATGGTCCCAAGGAGGGAGAGGTGAGATCGAGGGCTGCTTGATGGCCTTTTTGAAGATATTTTTTGTTACCAACCTATCAAATCAATCTAAGACATGGAAAGCTATTTCAATCGTCAAAAATGACCTAGTTAACCAAGCAAGATTTTAATCTACTAGCAGAAATTATTCTATGAATACAGCAAAAACAGATGATAGTACACAAAGGAGGCCCTGGCACTTGGGTTGGGCCCAACCCCAAGAGCTACAGGCTCCTAAGAAGAAGCTCAGAGCTTATGCAAAATAAAAATTGATCTCCATTACTCAGAAAATAACCATGTCACAAAAATGTTTACAGCAAAAGCTCCAAAATGAGCTGAAAAACAGAGCAGTATTAAAGTGTGAAATACAAATGTTCCAAAAGTAACCTACGAAGGTTGGAAGCCTTCCTTCTTATGTGCTACGAGGACCTCCAACAGCCCTCCTTAATTTAAGGGGCTCGGCTGCTCAAACTGCAAGTAACCAGTCACTTTACAAAAAGCTGCTCGGCTGCCCTTGGGAATCATCTTTGGTGGCCTGCTGAACTCCGAGCTATTGGTGGATAATTCAAGGAAGGGGCCTATTTAGTTCAAGAGACACCCTTCCTATGAATCCTCAGCCTTTTCCCCTCGTATTTAGTTGTCAACTGGCTCATAAATGCTTGACCTTGGTCCAAAAGTTTTCCAAAAATCTACAATATCCACGTATTAGACTTCATGGTCAAGTGACTATTCTCATTCATTCAATTAACATAAATATACTCAAAAGCATGCATAAACTATGAATAATGGTGGATTAATCGAGAATAATAGGCAATAATGAGCCCAATAAGTTACCCATTTTTAAGGCTCATCAGTATGCCATTTTCCTTCACTGCTAGTATGATCCCAAATATCTTTTACCCTAAGTAGTCCTTTGGTGTCAATATCATTCTTAAGCTCCACAAAGTCCTCTCTTAGTAGTATAGGTTCTTTTTGCCATTTATCCTCCCAAAACAAAGCTAGATCTCTCGCTCTGATTTCCTAGAAACTATTCTTTTGAACTATGCTTCTATTTTCCCATGCTTTATTCTAAATGTAGGAGCCTTTTATTATGTCAGACATCCTTATAAGGTCACTATTTTACCAATTACTAGTGTATTTCTCCTTCCAAATATGATCCCATTGTGCCTTTGGATCTTTAACCCATCTCCACCATAGTTTAGCCCCTAAAACTTTGTTTAGCACTTCCGGGTCATCCAGACCAAGACCTTCGTGTTTTTTAGGTCTGCAAATAGTATCCCAGTCTACCAAGGCCCATTTCTTTTTATCCTCTCCCTTACCCCAAAGAAAGTCTCTTTGAATGATTCTAAATTGATGCAAGGCTCCTTTTGGAGCTAGATGGGCTGAAAGCATGATGGTGGGGATTGATTGAAGGACAGCTTTTGTAAGCACCAGTCGGCCTGCCAAGTTCAAAGATCTAATGGTCCATAGTCTTATCCTACATCTTGTTAATCACTGGCTCCCAGATACTCTTGTGCAGATGTTTGTCAGTTAGTGGAACTCCCAAGTATTTGGAAGGTAGCACATCTCTTTGAAAGCCCAAAATTCTAGAGATATTCCACTAAATAGCAATATTAGTATTAAAGAAGAAAATCTTAGATTTGGAGAGGCTTACCTCTGTACCAGCTACCATGGAAAAGTCACTTAGGGTTTGTTTATATGTTAGTGCCTCTTTGACCGTGGGGATGCTCTGAAGCATAGTATCATCTACAAATTGTTGATGGGTCAAAGCCTGTCCAGTCTTGGAGAGTCTGAGACCCTGGATAGTACCCACTTCTTTAGCATGCTTGATAGATTGACCAAGTCCTTCCATCATGAGGATAAAGAGAAAGGGGGAGAGAGGATCTCCCTGCCTGAGGCCTCTTGAAGTTTTAAAAGTTTTGGATGGAGAACCATTAACCAAAATTGAAAAACTAGAAGAAGTCACAAGGGCCATGACCCACCTGACCCAGTTGTGGTCAAATCCGAAGGCTAGAAGGACATTCTTGATGTAGTTTCAATTCAACTTATCATAAGCCTTGGCTAGGTCCAATTGCATAATCATTCCCACCTTCTTATTACTTAACAAAGAATGCACCACCTCATGTGCTTGGATGATGTTATTTAGAATTTGTCTGCCCTCCACATAACCTGTTTGCTCCACAGAAACCAGAGTGGGGAGAAGGGGTTTGAGTCTATTGGCAATTACTTTGGATATTATCTTGTACACCACATTGCACGATGCTATGGGTCTGAATCTGTTTAGAGTCAGAGCATTGTCCTGTTTGGGGATCAGAGAGATGAAAGATGTATTGAGCACCTTCAGAATGGTTCTACTCATTCTGGAGTCCTCCACAACATCCAGAATATCTTGCTTGACAATGTTCCAGAACGCTTTAAAAAAATTGACATTGAAACCATCAAGGCCAGGCGCTTTTCCATTCTACATTTCTTTGATAACCTCACTAACCTCATCTTCATTCACCGGCCTATTGAGATTGTAATTATCTTCCCTTATTACTAACTTAGGAATGTGCTTCGTGAAGTCGCTGATAAAATGAGCTATGTCTAAGATGGTCTCCTCTGCGATACTTCGAAAGTGTTGAACCAACACTGCTTCTATGTCTTTATGGGTATTGAGTAATTGACCTTCAAAGTCCTTGATCATTGAGATCCTATTATGCGACCTGTTCTCCATAGTGGATCTGTGGAAAAACCTTGTGTTTCTCTCCCCTTATTTCAGCCATTGAACCCTTGATTTTTGTCTCCAAAATATCTCCTCTTGTTTACATAGATTCTCCCAGTCCTGATGAAGCTTGGTGGCTTGATCGTTCCTTGCCCTATCAAAGCCATCCATGATGAGGGCCTGATTGAGTTCCTTATATTTTACCTTCAATAGCATTTTTCACTTCAAAAATATTGTCAAACTCATTCTTGTTCCAATCTTTGAGTCTAAGCTTGATATGTTTTAGTCGTTTGTGTAGTAGAAACATTCTCGTCCCCTGAATCTGCAGATCCTCTGTCCACCATTTAGCAATGTTGCTGATAAAATTTGGGTGGGTGAGCTAGATATTCTCAAATCTAAAAGGTTTGTTCTTGGGGGTGTCAATGACCTGAACCTCAAGTTGGACAGGCCAATGGTCCAAGCCACCGAAGGGGAGAATTTTCACTGTCATATCAATGCCTATGAGCATGAGGTCCTCTGAGATAAGGAATTCGTCTAGCTTTGAGGCTACTTGAGACTCTTCTCCTCTCTTATTGTTCCATGTAAAGAGGCCATTACTCGTATCTCTGTCAACTAACTTCATCTTGTTAAGAAAATTTTGAAATTCTATAAAGTCTTTGCTTAACGTTCTGGTCCCACCTTTTTTCTCCGTAAGTCCCCTCCCATTATCCATGGTATTTTTGCGTGTCTATCTCTTAGTTCCCCAAGATAATCTAAAAGCCTGAGTTTATCATCAGGTCTTTGAGGCCCATAAACATTTGTACTTAAATACATATCCCTGTCTCCCACAGGCTGAATAACCACTGATAAATAATTCCTAGATGCCTCAACATCTATTATGCCAATATTTTGGGGGTTCCAAAGAGTAAGGATACCTCCTGCTGTTTTGTTTGCTTCAACTTCTAGAAACTTATATTTATTGAGCCATCTGTTGTGGTTCTCCTTTATTTTTTGAATGGAACATTTAGTTTCCTGGATAAAGATCATGTCTGGAGCTTCTTATTTCATTCTATTGTTGAGTAACCTTTGTTTCCTTTTACTTCCTAGACCTCTGATATTCCAAGATGTTAACTTCATTATGAAAGATTCGTAAAGGAGTAGCTGGTTAGATCTTTCATATTACCTGAATCTATCATTATTTTTACACATTCCATCAATAACTCATTTAGTTTTTTCATACCCCTTTTCCTTCCTAGATTCCTGGGAGCTAGTCTTGGTGTGGTTTTTATAATTTTTACCCCTTTGTTGCCCTGCCTTTCTGTGTGTCTTTGTCCTTCCAGCTTGTTGGTCTGGGTTCTCCATAGGAAAAAATATTGCACTCTATTAAACTCTTCTTGAGGTAATCAGTCAACCCCTCCCGTGGTCCCCTGTTTCAAGAAACCTTCCAGATCTAGGTGTTCTCTGTCAACAATATCCTGCAGTTCATGATTCTCTGTTTCCATCTCACTTGGGGTCATTTGTTGGTCCCTTTCTAATTCCTCATTGTTTAGCATAGTCCCTTTCTATTTATAAGTGTCATGTGTTTTCACACTATTTCTTCCTTATCTTTCTCTCCTTGGCTTTCCTCCATTTCTTGATCTACCTTTGTTGCCTCTTCCTCTTCTTCTAATACTTGGAACCTGCTTGGACTGGCATGCTTCCCATCTATTTGATTTTTCTTGGGCCCCCTTTTACCCCCCTTTCCTCTATACCCATTTTGTTAAAGATTTCAGTATCTTTCATTGTGGTAGCTTTATTTTTGATCTTTATTTTACTAAGAGGGAAATCTCTAAATAGGTGCCCATGTTCATGGCACCTTCGACATCTGAAAGGAATATGTTCATAATCCATGGTTTGCACCCATTCTTCACCAAAAAATTTCAGGATGACCTCATCCAGTAGAGCTCCAGAGAGATCAATCTCCACACATATTTGGGCAAAGGAAGTGTATTTTCCCCTTCTGGTAGCCTCAAAAGCTTTGACAAAAAGCCCTAGTTTATTTCCTATTGCAGATAAAGATTTAGTTTGCTAGTAATCTAGAGGTAGGGAATAGAGTCTTACCCAGACCGAGACCGAAGTGAAAGTCTCGCGTTCTGATACGAAATTCATCATACAAGGCCACATATAAAGGCCTGCAACTGCATAGAAGTAGGGCCCTCCTTCAAACACCCTGTCTTTGTCCTCTATATTTGTGAAGACTACCATGAAGAAACCTTTTGATCCATGATGTAGGTCTATGCTTCCTTTAGGTTTCCAATGGTATTTAATCCATGCCTGCAGCACCTTCTCAGTGGGCCATAATCCCATGAATTTGCAAATGATAGCATAGGCCTGCATATGATTCCTGTGCGCCTGCAGTGCAGGATCATTTAAAACTACTCTGGGTGTGACCTCAGCCTTAAGCTTACATGGACCCTTTTGCGTTTTGATTTATGCTTCCTATTTTTTGTCCTCTTCCTCATTTCCTTTTAAACTATCGTCCTCCCTTGAATTGGGCAAGTCTTATTCCTCGTCAATGTTCACTTTCCCTTCTCCTGAAAGACTTCTAGCCATCTCCAACAGTTTCTTACCTCAACTGGCTACTATTTGTTTGTAGGAGGCAGTGGAACTCACCCCTTTGCACCCCTCCATGGCGTTCAACTCCTGAATATTCTTGAAACCCTAGTTCTTACCAGTTTCTCTCTCTTCTAACAACTATTTTTTGGTGAAAAGGATTTATGTAATGATTTCTAAGGGATTTAATCAAATTTGACACAGAATAATAATTAATTAGTGATTAATTAATTATTATTAGAGAAAATAACATAATTAATGATTTATCTATTTATTTTTCATGATTGGGTCAAATATGGCAAGGAATAATAATTGAACAATGGTTTAATTAATTATTCCTAGAATAAAATCAAATAAATAGTGATTTATTTAATTATTCTCATGGGTTTTAACTATAAATTACTTAACAAAGGTGGTTTATTAAGTAATTTCTCATAGTGAAAGCAATTTTACTATGGTAAAATTGACTTTACATGGTGTACTTCGATCCATCTAGTAAATTAGGCTAGATGATCAATTTTTTGGTGAAAACATATTGGCCCCCAACACACGAGTGTTAGGAGAAAAACGTATGACTAAAGTACATTGTAAAGACACAATCACTAGACAACATAGGGGAGCCAGAGAGAGAGAGTGTGTGTGTGAGAGAGACCAATAAAGCTAAAGTGAAAGAGGATAGGGACAGAGGTGGGGAGACTAATGCAAGTCTCATTTTATTTTGTGATACTAGACCTAAATGAGGCAAGGGAGGCATACCCATACCCACCAGGATAACTTAGTACAAAAATAATGGTGTGCCCCTAAACATAAAACTAAGCAATGAAGTACATGCTGAATGGTACATGACATGTTGGCATAACAAAGCCAGAAAATAATACAATGTATCCCATATACATAATGCACCTCGAAAAAAAATGAGCCAGGACTAAATACAATAATATCTAAATACATGAGATATAATGGCCCTTCCCTCAAAAAATGGTTGGGAGGGAGGGTAGAACAACCATATAAACTATGTTGCACAGGGAAGGGCTTTGTAAAACTAAATGGATCATTTGAAGGAGAAGTGCGTGTTATGAACAATGTGATTGGTAGGAACCGAACCCATCAAATCTGTGCAACTGCATCTGAAGTTGTAGCATAATAGGAATGCATACGGGCATGTGAGGGGATACTTGAAGGACCACCCCATCATGATGTCTAAAACATATCACACACACCCAGGTAGCACTAGTACAATCTGTTGCATCACTGGACCATCAAGTGTATGAATCACGAACATGAAATGACCAAGTCAAAGGGAAATAATCACTACAACAAATACCTATGATTAGCATCCCTTTTTACTTCCTTTTTTACATCTAAAGCCTATTTTTGGTGTTATTTGCGTCCATTTAACAAATATGGTGCAAAACTTGACACAAAATTTGCACTGAGTTTTGCACCAAATCTTACACCAAGTTTAGCACCAGGTTTTGCACCAAGTTTTGCCCCAAATTTTATGCCAAGTTTTGTGTCATCATTTGCACCAGGTTTTGTTCCAGGTTTTGCATCAAGTTTGGCACCTAATTTTGTTTGACATACTTCTGCATCCTCGTTTTCATCCACTTTTTGCACTTACACTTGCATCAACTTTTGCATCTTTTTTTGCATCCCCTTTGCGCCAAGTTTTACATTGAGGTTTGTGTTTAGTTTTTCATATAATTTCGCATCTACTTTTGTTGCATCCATATTTACATCCTCTTTTGCATCTATTATTGTGCCCACTAATGCATCTAATATTTTTGTGCCACAATTGGCGCCTACTCTGGCACCTCCTTTTGCACCCACTTTTGATTATAATTTTGCATCCACACTTGCATCCTCATTTGTGTCTAGGTTTTCCTCAACTTTTACATCTATTTTTGCATCCCTTTTTGTATCCACTTTTGGATCAAGATTTGCATTGGGTTTTGTGTCTCGTTTTGCATCTACTTTTGCATCAACTTTTATTGCATCCACTTTTGCATACAATTTTGCATCCACTGTTGCACCGATTTTAAAGTCCACTTTTTGCATCCCTTTTTACATCTTCATTTGCATCATAGTTTTATTATTTTTTTGCATCTATCACTACATCCACTTTACATCCACTTTTGTTGTGCCACAATTTGTGCCATGTTTTGCACTTACTGTTGTACCCACATTTGCTTCCAATTTTGTATCCATGTTCACATCCTCTTTTGCATCAAATATTGCATCTCTTTTTGCATCCACTTTTGTGTTAGGTTTATGCATTGGGTTTTGCATCTCGTTTTGTATCTACTTTTGCATCTACTTCCATTGTATCCATTTTTTGCATCCAATTTTGTTTTGCATGTTGTGTCAATGTTTACTTCCACTTTTACATCCCTTTTTGCATCTTATTTTGCATTTTTTTTGTCTATTGTTACATCCACTTTTGTTGCACCATATCTTGCACCCACCATTGCAACCACATTTTCTTCCACTTTTGCATCCACATTTGCACACTCTTTTATGTTCAAGTTTGCATCGAATCTTGTGTATGTTTTTGCATCCCCTATTGCATCCATTTTTGCATCTAATTTTGTGTCCACTGTTGCACCCATGTTTGTGTCCATGTTTACATCCCTTTTTTCATATTATTTTCCATCCATGTTTATCTCTTTTTTGCATCTAAGTTTGTGTCCTTTTATGCGTCCGTTGTTGCATCCACATTTGTTTCACCACAATTTGTGCCAAGTTTAACACTTTCCTTTGGACCCATGTTTTCTTCCACTTTTGCATTCATGTTTACATCCAAGTTTACATTGACAATTACATCTGCTTTTGCATCCACTTTTGTATCAAGTTTTCCATGTTTTTTTTCATCTACTTATGTTGCATCCACTTTTCATCCATTTTTACTTCTATTGTTGCCCCCATTTTTGTGTTCACTTTTACATCCCTTTTCCAACACTCATCATATTTCCTGCATTGATGATATTCCTTATGCAATTGAAAATTATGAACAATTGATGACAATGTCAATAATCTTGACAATAATGAAAATGAAGATGATGGCGATGACATGAATCGTGATTATGATGATAAAGACGATAGGAGTTACAATGACAATGATGATGATGGCAATGATTATGATGATGCTAATGACCTTGGCAAACCTTCCCAATTTTAAATGTTTTCATTGTAATAATCATAAGCATTATCTTTGGTTTCGTCATCATCATCATTATCATCATTTTCATCTAGGTCATCATAAAAAACAATAATGGCATGAATGATGATGACAACAATGCTAATAGAATTTACATTAATGATGATGATGGGGATGATAAAAATGACAATGATGATGATAACAGTGGTGATGATGATCATCATCGACCATCTCTCAACAATAGAGTTGTTATTTCTCTTGCGTATATCATATGTGTCCTAAACAACCCTTTTCTAGCATTGATCACATTTTTTGGGTTGATGATATTTCTTACAACATCTATAATTATGAACAACTGCAAACAATGTCCATAATGATGATGATGATGACGATGATGATGATGATGGCATGAATGGTGATTATGATGATAATGTAATGATGGCAATAATGATGACAATGATGATGGTGATGATGATGATAATGAAGATTATGACAATGATTATGATAATGAGAATGACCTTACAGTTTATGGATTCGTGAACAATTACTAGTTTCAATACCATTTTCTGGATATGTATTACCATCATACTTTTTACATTCTCCATCTCTCTTGAGGTATCTTACTATAATGGTGTGGTCAACACTAGAATGATATCTTGTTGTAATGGTGGTTCTAATGTTAGCACCAGAAAAAATTTTGTTAAATTTTGGTTTAAAAAAATTGATTTATGAAATTATTTTGACAATCTACGTAAAAACGTAAATGACATACAATTATTTTGACTTTAATCCCATTGATTAAAATGAATTCACCAGTTTGAAGACCATCTTCTACATACATATTATTATTAAACGTTTTGCATTATATACCTCTTATATCTTGTTGTAATGGCAGTATTAGCACTAGAAAAGATATCTTGTTTTAATGCTGATGTTAGTATTAGCACTAAAAGAATCATTAAATTTTTTATTTTTTTTATTCAGTAACATTTTTTTTTGTTAAATTTTGGTAGTAACTAGTTTTTGGTTGAATCATATGTATTAACCATGTTCTTTGTACTACAAGTCTAATTGTTGGGACAAAACTGAGCTTTCAAATAAGTTGCAAAAAGCATATAAATGGAAGAATAATGATGGCAACTATTTGTATTCTCCAACTGTTCCGGATATCATATGTGAAAATATTCAACATTTTTAGAAACAATGGATTAGAGGTGAGTGTGTAATTGTACACAATATTTGGATGATACATCAAAGCAAAGCTGGTTTCATTGATGTGCTTAGGATCTATTTTGGATAAGAAACCTTAGGTTTTGGAAGTATGCAAATAATTAATTTGGTTTACCTTTGATAACCAATGAAATTTTATTTCTTTTTCCTCGTAAAACCAAGGAAGATATGGCAATAATCCTCATTAGAAAACAACTTCTTGTTGAAGATTTGTAATTGGTTGCAAAAGTTCAGCAACTGGGTATAGAAGTTTTTATTTGCTATTAGGGAAACAATGTTATTATGGGTTTTAATAGACATAGATCATTCTTGTTATTTGATTCACTTTGATGATGGCCTCTTTTGACCAATATATGAGATTGTGAATTTGTTGATATTTGTTAGATTACCAAGTAGAGATAGTTGTTTATAGGAATTTTGTAAAACCTGAAGTATTGACAAATGGTTTTTTCACTATTACGCATGTTTAAGTCAAACTGGGTTGCAAAACTTAAGGAGAAAGAAAAACCAATTGTTAGTAGTTGTGAATTGCTATAGCCATTAAATGATTCCCAACCATGTTCTTTGTGCTACAAGTCTAATTCTCAAGACAAAATTAATAAATTTGTTCAGTTACAAAGAGCATATAAGTAGAATAATATCAACCATGGAAACTATTTGTATTGTCCATTAACTATTCAGTATATCATGCGTGAATATATTTAACATTTTAAAAAACAGTGAAAATGAGAGGTGAACTTGTAAACATACAAAATGCTTGGATGATACATCCAAGACAAAGTTGACTTCATCAATGTGTTCAAGATCTACCTTGGAATAGAAACCATATGTTTTGGAAGTGTGAAAAAAATTTTGATCTACATTTAATGATAGTCTATGTATGGTAACCTTTTACGACTAATGATTTTTTTTTTCTCATCATCATATATATATTATATATATATATATATATATATATATTATATATATATATATATATATATATATATATATATATATATATAGTATATTATATATATAATATAATATATGAAACCAGGAAGATATGATGATAATCCTCATCAAAAAATGACCTATGATAGTGGTGGTGATGGTGAATATGATGATGATGACAATGGCAATGAGGATGATGATTAAATGATGATAACAACGACAACAATACAATGATAGGGACCCTATTCCATTAGGGATTCCCTATATGGGGAAAATATTACCTGCATGTGGGAAAGTTATTATTGATTTCAAAAATGAATAAACTCATTTGACAATTTTATTTCACCTTCATTACCCATCCAAAGATCCTTAATAATTCAAATTTTTATTGTAGTGTAATTTAATATATTTGAGTTAATTAATTCCATAAATTCAACTTAACAAGTTATATTTGTGTGTTAAGTTGTATTTGTCTATATGCACAATATGTGACAATTCATACATACATAAATTATTTTCATTTTGTCTCGGTCATAACTTCATATCACTTCTAACCATTTTCAACTAATAGATGAAACTAACCAGAGTAACTCTTATCTAACTAATTGAGCTTGTTATTTCCAACCAACAAACCATATTAACTAACATACATTTTAATGACATTAATTGCATCAACTAATGAGTATATCTATAAGAATATTCAAAACAAAAATTTAGATTTTGAGTTCTAAACATGGTAATTAAATGTCTATTACAACCAAATATGAATCATTTCAAAATGGGACATAATAATTGTCCTTATTTAAATATGAATTACATACCTTGTAAATTAGCTAGAAGTCTTCATTTATGTTATCATCTGCATCTATGTCTTCCAATGCTTCCTTGTCAATGTTCATATGTTCTTGCAGGCAATTAATATTACTCTTCCTAAACCATTTTGCTAAAGTCATATTGTGATCATCCTCGTCTTCACCTTCGTCATATTCTGTATCAATAAAAGTTGTTTCTAGATCAAAAATATCAATGTTACCAGATCTATTAACTTGATCTTCATTTTGTACAGCATCAACATTTCATTCTTCTATAAGATCATTTGCCTTTGGAAATTGTTGGTTGTCATGGTGAATTGCCTCATCTAATTTATCATTTTGTGAAAATACACTTCTAGTCACGCTTCTCAATACTACTAAAGGAATGTTGTCACCATCATCTAGTTCACAGTCTTCTGGTTGAACATCATCATTGATGCTAGTTTGTTCTATGTTCCCCGATTCTTGAAATATATTTGGTTGGTCATCATTACTTTTCGCTGTATTGATTGAGACATCTTTGAATATATGCCTTAATCTTGGATCATAATGAATGACAAATATCCATTTTGGATCCAAAATATCTTCATAGAAAAAAACTACATGTGAAGAAGATAAATATATTATATCTCCAGTGATATCAAATTTTATTATCAATGAGAATGTATATATCCACAATAAAAAATGAATTAAAAAATTACATAAGACCATTATTTCTTATATTTATTATATTGTTTTAGTGAAAAAATACCTACTCACAATGAATTGGTAGAACATAAGGCTCCTTATCCCATGGTAGGTATTTTGATGGATCTATAGAAAACAATCCACTATGGATATCATGTCTTCATGTCCTGTTAAATGCTTCATACTATTTACATTTAAAAATACTACATTTGAAAGAGCGGTAATCTAACTCAATAATTTCTAGTAATTTTCCAATGTATTGTAGATTCCCTTCAATAACATTTTTATCTTTTGAACTTTCTCGACTTCATTGCTTGAAATCAACCATGACCCCACAATCGAAGGATCGTCTTTTTGCATCTACTCTTTCTACATGATAATGATGACCATATGCCCACACTGTAGGATAATTCCTCACCTGTGACAAGCCATTTACTTGAGTGAAAATAAATATGATTGTGCATAGTTAAATAGTTAACAGTATGATTAATGTATTCAAGCAACATTTTGTAATAATTCAAAATTTACCTTTTTTTCACATCCTTTTCATATGTTGATCTCATCTTCTATTATGTTTGCATCTATTCCTTCCTCATCTATTCGATTTTGAATTTGTTTAGAAACCCATTCTATTGTGCATTCTTTTCCCCATTGACGAGAAATATCAGTGGGAAGTGGGGTATTCCTTGGGCTTGATATCTTAAATTGTTTCCTTGCTTCTAACACTTCTTTCCTTTTTATATCATATATATATCAATCCATTTATTCATGAATTCATTTGGTAGAGGACAAACTTGTTGAGCACAACACTTTCATCAACACCTATTAACAATCAACATGTATAATTCAAACTTTAAAAATTATTCTTTCAATTTGGGAAGCCCAAAATTATTTAGTAAATGATTCTAAAATAACTATAATAATGAATATTTTACATACCAATTACTTCTTGAACACCATTAGTTTGAGGCTATTCTCCATCTATAATGTCAGATGCACATTCTTGATCCCAAAATTGTGCACCATCTTCAAAATCTTTACCAAGGAATTCACATACGAAGAAAAATGCTTCATTTAGTACATACCCTTCAGCCATGCAACCCTCTGGATGTGCCTTCTGCCAGACATATCTTTTTAGGGTTTTCATGTATCTCTCAAAGAAAAACATCCATCTCGTTGAAACGATACCTGCCATTTCAATGCCATCAACTAGATGTATAAGTAAATGGACCTGTAGGTCCATGAAAATTGTAGGGAGCTCCTTTTCAAATACACGTACAAAACCTATAATTTATTTTCCATATTGGCATTTCAAACTCATGGATCTCTTTAGAGGTCACCCACCTAATTAGATATTGTCATTAAGTTAGTATGAATTTTTAGTGACATTCAGAATGAGATATAATATATCATTGTATCATATAGAGGAACATTTCATACCACGTAAAACCTTGTAAATATCAAGTGACCACATACCTCGTAAAGGCTGACAATCAACATATGGCATTCCTCAAGTCAGTTGTAAGGCACGAATCCCCTCTTATTGCTAGTGGCATGATATGCTATCAAACCAAATTATTATAGTTCATTAGTATTGATTTATCATAATATATCAAAATAATTTTTAGTAAGTAAATGATAAGAATAACAATTAATTGATGTTAATACCTTCATAAAATTGTGATAATCATGTTTTTTGAATCCTGTGATATGTCCCTCTATTGTAAAAGCTTTATTCAATGATGTTCCATATCCAGTGTGTGTTCTTATTGA
>APFE030189205.1:0-13619 GCA_000404065.3 Pinus taeda
TTTTGATCCTTTTCAGACTCTCTAAAAGAAAAGGTGTAAGTGAGCGTCCTGTCACTTCGTGCTCATTAAACATTCGAAGTAGATAGAGTCATCTTTTCGTCCTTTTCTCGACTCTTGAAACATGAAAAGGTCAAGTTTTGTTCCTGTGTCTTAAAATTAATTTGGCCACAATAATATTTCTCGGTTAATCTTGTGTGCGTTTAGTTTGAGTAGGTTTTGCCGTTAGTTTCTTTAGGGTCTTTGTTGGGACATCCTGGCGGATCCATCAACTCCATCCTCGATCCCGAGTGAAGAAGGGTCCCCATCTTCTGTTTCCCCCGAAACTCCGGTTTGTGGCGCTCTTCCTATCGTTCCGAGCGTACAACCATTGAATTCTCGAGCTCCAGGAGACGATTTTTACGAGTTCTTTTATAACCCTGTTTGGGAACCCTCTGACGGGTCTCATCCTGCCACCCCTGTCGGTACTCCATTTTCAATGGCTTCATCCAATATGGGCGACGCTTCTCCAGTGTCTAGTGGCCCGGCCGTTATGTCGGATATAGATACTCCCATTCCGGCCACATCCCCCGTTATATCCCCTGTGACTACCACGCCTTACACCGTCATGTCTTCTGGGCAAACGGTGCCAAGGCGTTACAGGTCATTGCGGGATGCTCACCGGTTCTTTTCTGAAGGTCACAACGTGGTCCCTACCACAAGATCTTTTATTTCCCAAGCCCCTCATACTGCCGTTACGGCAGTCCCCACCAACCTGACCGTTTGTGTCGCCGTGTCAACTCCAGTTGTGAGTGCAATCACAGCTTCATCCGCTGTCACTTCTACCGCGGGCCCGTCTCGAGGCCCAACGCAGAGTGGTGAACTGTCTCCTTCTTCTCGAGTTGTGCACCCTGCAAGTGATGCTCCTCCTGTTCTTGAGCATATCACAGAAGAGGAAGCATTTTATGAATACTTGCGTAATATCCAGAACCTGGATGGTCAAGGTCCGTACTACGATGCTGAGAATTCTCGGTTGTACACCTCTCTGCCTCAAACTCCTTTTGACGAGATTTCCACTCCGTTGAACGTGAATTGGGGCACCACCGCATATGGTGGCGGTATATACCATCCAGAGCAAGGACAGCGAGGACCACCTTACCAAGGTCAGCAACCTTACGTGCAGCCTGATTATGGGCAGCAGTTTACAGGTCAAAACTTCCCTGGTCAGCAAGGAGGCCTACAAGGACAACCTCATCAAGGAAAACCTTTGGTCTCTAGTGGTCCGACGTTCTCTTATTTTGGGTAACCTTCAGGAAATTTGGGACAACTCAATGCCCAACAAGGTCAACCAGGTACCCAACAAGGCTACCCTTCAGGGCAACCCTACAGGAACCAGGCACAACCCCACGGGCAACAAGGTCAACCCGTAAACTAGCAAGGAAACCCTTCTGGGCAAGGAGGCCCGCTTTACGTCCAACAAGGCCGGCCTACCCCCTAGCAACCCTCTGGTCACCAGGGACAAACCTCGGTTGCACAAGGGCCACCTCTCACCCAGCAAGCTCAATCTTCTGGACGAATGAGGCCACCCCCAATCCAACCAGTACGACCCTCCGGCCAGACGGCTCAGAATGCAGGCGGGTATCAATCCCGACCTCCTCTCCCAGGTGGGTTCCAATCCCAGCATCCATATCAAGGTGGGTATCAATCCCGACCCCCGTATTCAGGTGGGCACCAATCCCAACCTCCTTACTCGGGCAGGTACCAATCCCAACATCCGTACTCAGGCGGGTACCAATCCCAGCCTCCGTACTCCGGCGGGCCCCAGGCCCAGCCTCCATATTCGGGCGGATACCAATCCCAGCCCATGCATTCTGGTGGATATCAAGCGCCGCCTATTTCACAGGCTCAGTACGGATACCAGCAGCCCCAGGGACAAAATCCTTACATCCCTTATCAGAATTACCAACAACCGCAGGGTAATTCTCAACCGAATTATCAACAACCTGTTGGTCAATATGGAAACCAATGGGGCGCTGGGGGGCAGAACCACAACCTAGTTCCGGGAAAACCCCAGAAAACCCTTTTACGGACAAGCCTTAATGGACCCTGGCACATAGGGCAAAGGACAATGGGGGCAAACCTGGAGCAGGGTGGAATCTGGTTCCAACTCATATCTGGCCACAAATGTCGTTTAATCCTCAATTACCATTTCTAGCCACGTTGGAACTATCTGATGTGTCAAAGCTCACAAATGACCCCATTCTGCATGATCCGCAGTGGCCACTAGTTCCAACTAAAATTCCAAGTGATTGTCCCAAATTTGATGGGAAGGCTGGAGAGGACCCTCAGGCCCATGTCATGACGTATCACTTATGGTGTTTGTCGAATTCATGGCTTGATGATTCGATCTGACTTCGTCTCTTTCAAAGGACTCTCATGGGGTCGGCAGCAAAATGGTATATCGAATTGTCTCATGCATCATTCCATGATTTCAATTCGCTGGCTATGGTATTTCTAAATCACTTTCAGTTACCCATTCGGTATGAGACAGGGACTCATCTCCTTACGTCTCTCAAATAGAGTACTGCTACACACATCTCCGATCATATCCATTAATGGAGAAGGCGTCGCAGATTAATCAAGTTTTGGATACCTGATTTTCTCCTTACCGACTGGTTCACTACCTCCTTTGTCCCCCAGATTGCAAGGGACATCGCTATGGGGGCATGTGTAACTGAAGAGCAACGATCGCGCGAGCTCAGTACTTAGACTTAGTCTATTCTTAGTCAGGTACTTTGTACGATTATTTGCCAGATTCCACTAGGCCCGGCACATCCAAGGCTCCGCCCAAACCATCTGTTGATGGAGTCATCGGCTCTGTGTCCCAGGCCCCTAAGAAATCGTCCAACTCTGGGCAGCAGAAATCTAGTTCACCCAACGAGAACTCTTCCCAGGGCATTTTTATTTCTGGTAATACTTCAGAGGTGAATGCCATTCAGTCTTCCACGACAGGCAAAGCCTCGAAGGGTAAGAAAAAGGAAAAAGGGAAGGGGAAGAATAAACCCGATCAATCCAAGCAAGGATCGCCTAAACCTCCTGGTGAGGAAGGTGCTAAGCGTAAGCCTAAGTACCCATGCCTCATTTGTGAGGAAGACCACTATACTAAGGACTGCCCTAGGCAGGCCGAAGTTAGCCGGTTGTTGAAAGGTGCTCAAGGGATCCCTGCTATTTTGAAAGAACCTTTTCCTTCTCAGCAGACCCAGATGGTAGCTGATCCTTCTTCTTCCTCTCTTTTCAGTTCCCAAGTCTTCATGGCTGGAACTATACCGATCCATGTATCTACTCGAGCTAAGGATTATCCGTCATCCGCAGGGAAGGAGCCAGAGGTTCCCTCAAGTGCTCCTCCATCCAGCTCCGGCCCACTCCATATCGAGAGGCCGAGTACCGAGATGACAATCCGACCCCCTCCCAAAGGGGTACTCAGGAGGTCTTCCTATAACCCGAATGCTCGTGCTGCTCAGCACTACAGCATCGTGGATGATTTAGCGTAGGCTCCGTCTGCCATGTCCGCATTGGAGGTCCTTCAGAGCTGCCCCCCCCAGAGGAAGTCCCTGCTATCAGCCATCGGTGGCATAGACCCAGCGGACTCGGAATTGATCACTTTTGATCTCAAGAGTCATGTGCCGCGACTGCCTCATCAGATCGCTTTCCTTATACAAGTCATCATCAATTCTAAAACGATCCATCGTACGGCTATTGATGAAGGCGCCTCGACCTGCATCATGTCTGTTGCATGTTGGAAAGCTATCGGGTCCCCGACCTTGAGTCAGTCCCCGACGACTTTGGAAGCGTTCGACGGGAGAGAGTCTCGTCCGTATGGTATCCTTCAACGACTACCGATTACCTTAGAAGGGAAGACCATAGAAGTCGAAGTTGAAGTTGTAGACGCCAGTCTTACATATAATCTTCTTCTGGGGCGAAGCTGGACGTACGCTATGCGTGCTGTAGCTTTGTCTCTCTTCCGTGTCATTCGTTTTCCCCATCAAGGGAAAATGGTCACGGTTGATCAACTCTCGTTTTTCGCGTCCTCTTCTGAGGGAAATGTACCCTTCGTTGAGCATACCTCAATGTCGTATGAAAATGTGGGAGCCGGGCTCTTTAAAGAACCCGCCCTTATGGGTGTTTTTTCCCTCCCACCTCCCAACTTCGCCTTGATCTCGATGATCTCGGTTCGTTCTAACCCCTGGATCCTCCCATCCATCGACCAGATAGAACCTTGGGGCGAGGAGATGTCGTTGAGCCCAGCCGAGCTCAACTACATTGAAATTGTCGCTGCATCGGTTTCCCATACGGAACCCACCATCTCGAGTGGGGCGCTTGACTCAGATGATTTTCCCCCTTGGGTAGGAGAATACACCTCTTTGGATCCATTGAAGGAAACATTTCCTTCCGATGAGGCAATTATAGAGACAATGTCTCTGGATGAACGATCGTGGTTCTCTCTTCACCACCGTTCTTCCTTTCTCCCGACCTCCCAGGAAGCTTTACTGTGTCTCGCGCGGTTTGCCTCTTGTCTCCCTTCCCAACCCCTTCAGACGCCTATTCAAGTTTATCAAACATCAGAAGGAAACCTAGGGAACATTACGCAAACTCAACCGATCAACATCTCTGTCAAACCAGGGATCGTCGAGAATATTTTTATTGGAGTGACTTGCACTCTGGAGGAGATTCAAGTTTACATTGCTCTTTTTCGCGAATTTCGCGATGTTTTTGCATGGTCATATGAAGAAATGCCTGACATTGACCCGTCTATAGTCATGCATGAGATACCAACATATCTCGGGGCCAAACCTGTTCGCCAGCGTTTGCGTCCCGTGCACCCCCGCAAGGCGGCAGCCATTAAGGCAGAGGTGGAAAAGCTTCTCAAAGCAGGATTTATCTGTCCTATCCCTTTGACAGAATGGGTTTCAAACATTGTCCCTGTCGATAAAAAGCAGGGCACTATTTGTGTCTGCGTTGACTACTGTGATATCAACCGAGCATGTCCAAAGGACAACTACCCCACTCCATTTATTGACCAACTCATCGACGAATGCGTGGGTAGTGAGATTTATTCGTTCATGGACAGTTTTTTTGGCTACAACCAAATCAACATTGCTCCGGCAGATCAACACAAGATAGCATTCATCTGTCCCTGGGGCACCTTTGCTTATAAAAAGCTCCCCTTCGGCCTCAAAAATTCCAGTGCTACTTTTCAGCGTACGATGTCGTATGCTTTTCATGATATAAAGCACATCATACAGCCGTATCTGGATGACCTCCCGGCTCATTCAGCCAAACGTACAGACCATCCATCGCACCTTCGTGAAATTTTTCTTCGTTGCAGAAACTATAATATTCGTTTAAATCCACACAAATGTGTCTTCTGCGTGGAATCAAGCCGACTACTCGGGTTTATCATCTCCCGAGAGGGCATCCGTCTGGATCCTCTAAAAGTCAAAGCGATCATGAATCTTCCTCCCCCTGCAACTTTGCGGCAATTACAGAGTCTGCAGGGAAAAGCAAATTTTCTAAGACGATTCATACGAAACTATGCTGAAGTAGCAAAGGGATTCACCCGGTTACTGAAGCATGACACTCCATTCCGATGGGATGCCATAGCCGAGGAGTCGTTTGCTCATCTTAAAAAACTCCTGGTCTCCGCCCCTTTGTTGCAGCCCCCGAATTACCACCGCGATTATACGCTCTATTTGGCTACTGCTGATACTACTATCGGCATGGTTTTGGTTCAAGATGATGATCATGGCATCGAGCATGTCATCTATTACCTTAGTCGCAAATTACTAGACACAGAAACTTGATATGCATACGTCAAGAAGTTGGCCCTCGCCGCAGTCTGCGCCGTCCAATGATTCCGCCACTACATTCTGTTGCACACTACCACCGTGATTTCAGATTGCAACCCCATGACATATATTCTCTCATGCCAATTACTGGGGGGCAAGTACTCAAAGTGGATCGTGATCCTCCAAGAGTTCGACTTGGAATTTACTGCAGCCAAGTCCAAGAAATCGTTGGTTTTTGCTGAACTGCTATGCTCTTTGCCATCCGCCGCTGCTTCCTCACAGATCGAGGAATCAATTCCAGATGAAACTATGTTCCTGATCAGCACCCTCGATCCATGGTATGGGGACATCATCGTCTATTTACAGACGTCCTCCTTCCACCCCGAGACTTCGAAAGACGCTCGCTGGCGGATTCGTTACCAAGCTCAGCCTTATCGCATAATTGGGGACACCCTATACCGTCTTGGGGTTGATTCAGTTCTTCGTCGGTGTCTCACCTTCGAAGAAGCAGAAAGAGTTCTAAATGACTGCCACTCTGGCGCTTGTGGTGGTCACATGTCTGGATACGCTACCGCACAAAAAATCCTTCGCGCTGGTTACTTCTGGCCTTCTATCTTTAAGGACTGCATTCTTGCCATCCGCTCATGCCATGAATGCCAGATCTACCAGAGGAAGATGCGTGCTCCTGCTGCACCTCTGCACCCCGTAGTGACTGTTGGCCCCTTTGCTAAGTGGGGCATCGATTATGTGACATGTAACCCTCGCTCGGCTGGGGGGCACGCTTATATCATCGTTGCTGTCGATTACTTTACAAAATGGGCCGAGGCGATGCCTACATTGTCTGAAGATGGTCACACGGTGGCGCAGTTTATTTTCAATCATGTTATCGCTCGGTTTGGAGTTCCACAAGCCATTGTCACCGATCACGGAAAGCATTTCCGTTATCACATGATGGTCGAATTAACAACCCAACTTGGACTTAGGCATGATAGTTCATCTCCATACTATCCTCAGGCCAACGGTCAAGTTGAAGCCGTGAACAAAGTATTGGTCACGATGCTTCAGAGAACTATCGGCATGCACAAGTCCAATTGGCATTTGATGTTGTTTTCCACATTGTGGGCCTACCGGACCTCAGTGAAGGATGCCACCGGCTTTACTCCTTTCCAGTTAGTATATGGGCTGGAGGCAACCCTTCCAATTGAGTGCGAGATTCCTTCGCTCAAATTAGTCGTCGAGTTACTTCCCGAGACTACCCCTGCAGAAGAGCGGCTTCTCTACCTGGAAAGACTAGATGAGACACGTCGTCTAGCCTCCCTTGCTATAGAAGCTCAAAAGAAGTGAGTGAAAACTCACTTCGACAACTCGGTTAATCCTCGCTCTTTCGTTGAAGGTGACTTGGTCCTGCTCTACGATCAGGCTAGTGATAAGCTAGGAGCAGGCAAACTCGATCCAATGTGGCACGGGCCCTACATTGTAAAAAGAGTTCTACAAAAAGGTGCCTACGAGCTGATTGATTACGAAGGCAATCCCTTGGACTGGCCCTGTAATGGGCTATATCTTAAAAAATATTATGCCTGAGTCCAGGCACTCTTTCATTTATTTTTACATGCATATGCCTTTTTTGTTTTGTGTGTGTGCGTGTTTGTTTTGATTCTTGTCTTAGTGAGCCGGCGTGATCGCTGCTTATTGTGTCTTTTGCTTCTGAACAGGATTCTGGATCACCTTACGTTGGTTTCGCTGATGGTGCTTCCCGCAGCACTCGCAATCTGTCGTCTGCGGCATGGGTGATCTACGATCCTCATGGTGAGTTGGTAGACATTCAAGGGGTGTGTCTAGGTTGCACAACAAACAATGTAGCTGAATATAGCGCCGTAATTGAACTATTGGCTGAGGCGATTAACCTCGGAATCCGCTCATTGCTTGTAAACTTGGATTCACAGCTTGTGGTTCACCAACTCAATGGGCAATATTCCGTCAGAGACCATCGCATATTAAGGTTGTATTTACGTGTTAAGTTATTGGAAAGAGATTTTGATTACATTACTTATCATCACATTCCAAGAAGACTTAATGCTGTAATTGATGCATTGGCTAACTATGTATTAGACAGACATTTGCGAAACATGTAAATTCATAAACATAAGAAGCATAAGATACAATAAAAACACCATGTATATATATATATATATATATCGTGTGGCGCACTAAGGCGCTTAAAAAATAAGTGTATATGTCTCATGAATCCAAACGTTCTCAGTACATCTGAGACATATGTCTCTCAAAAGAAAAACAGTGGAAATAAAACCTAGGCGACTACTGTGGTGGGTTATGCTCTCTGTAGACCGCCGCCGCTTGTGCCCCCCGCCTCAATAAGCGGTGCATCCTGGGTTCCACACCCACTGTATGAACCTGTGCAGCTAAAGGGACCTCCTCGATCCCCTGATAATCAGGGATCACTGCTAGCAACCCCTCCAGGTTGCGGATCACCATCTCCGCCTGGTCACCTCCCGCAAGAGCCAAAGCCAAGGCGCCAGCACCCTGATCTGCCCTCCGCGCCTCGGGAGCTAGGCCGAGGGGTCTCACAGGTCCAACATCTGCACAGTAAGAGCATATATCAAGACATGTACATGAAAAATACAAAAACATCATATAAACGAAAATGAAAAACCAAGTGCCATACCTCCGTCATCCCACTACTCCCCCGCAGGCAGCGGCATATCCGGATCTCCTCGGAAGTCGATACCGGCATACGGCCAGTCCTCGACGAAGATAACCTGGCTCTCTAGCCACTCTCTGAAACAAAGGCCCCAAGACACTGATCGTCCACCACCTCCGCGAGGCATGACTCGAGACCACTTAGTGGCCCTCGTCTCCCGCGCATTGCATGGCGGGTCTAGCACCATGGTCTGTAGCCGGAGGGCCAGCACCCGCTCGAACATCAGTGGGAGGAGAAGAGATCCGTAACCGAACTGCTTCGACTCTCCACATCGACAGTTGTTCAGTTGTCTCTTCATGCTGTTCATCACAGCAGCCGCCCAGTTAAAGATCATAGGCTCTAAGCAATCTAGAGCAAGTAAGAGATTGGCCTTTGAGGCCTCATGGTTCGCCAGGCTCCCCGCTGCCCACGTGACCAGAAAAAGGATAGTACGGAGAACTATGTCAGCACGATCACCGACACCCACCGATGGGATACTGCACTTCCCACTCCGTGTCTTAACCACCTGTGGGCAGACACGAGCCATCAATCGATCTAGCGTCTCGCCGCTAGGGCACTGCCCCTCCAGAATGGGCACCGGGCCTCGGCGGGACAACCCAGTCAAAAGTATATATCACTAGAGTCGAACTCAATGTCTCAACCCCGGATGGTGAACTTCCCATCCACTGGGTTCCACGCCCGAATCAAAAGCTCCAGCAGGTCTAGCTGGGCTCTCAGTCTCGGAGTAAGGAAGAACTTCAGCAAACCGCATGCCCACATAGCATTGCAGCATCCGGCATCAGCATAAGCGGCAACATCCTCATTGTCGTGGTCCCTCTCCTACCAAGTAAATGCCATTGTGCCCTGCAAAAGCACCCAAGACCCATTTAGAAACTTGCATGTGGAAGAAAGCATTTAAATTTTAAAAAATCAATATGTCTCGGCGCTAGCGCGACTGTTTCTAAAACAGTCGCGCTGGAAATGGCCTCCCTGTGTATTTTTCACTGGGTCAGCGCGGAAGGACACGGGTTTTCCGCGCTGACCCAGAATGGGCTACGTGTTGGAAAGCCTGATCAGCGCGGACCCGATAGGGAAATCCGCGCTGACCGAGAGCATTCCAACGCGCAAAGATTTCGGCTAAATGGCCAAATCTTACGGTCAAATCACATAAAAATATAACCAAAATGCAAGGCAGGGCAAGAGGAACCTACCTGGAACAAAAGGTCGGGAAATCAGTGTCCGGATGAGGAAGAATCAGCTCCGTCAACTTTGTAGTAATTTCACGTTCTCCAGAGCTCCAATGGTAAAATGGTAAAAATGGTTTTACAAACCTCCTATTTATAGTAAAATTTCCAAATTTGGTCAAAATTCCTTATAAATGTGGGTTTTTTACTATGATTTTGCCATGAACTCATCTAGATGTGGTAAATTATGTCTCAATGCATATTTTATTATGACTTTTCGACGTATCGAACAGGTTTATGCGGGTATTTGTCATGTGCAGGTCCTCGAAACCAACATGGTCACGGTGGATTCTTATACACTTGGTCCAGAAAATGTCGTCGTTAAGCTCTTTTCCGACACAAAACAAGAAAAGATTGCCAAGCCCCCTCTCAGCTCATCTAAAAGGAACGAGAGGCAGTCATTTTAAAGCTCTTTTTGACCGTTTAAAATAACAAAGATTGTCGGGCGTTTGTCGTTTCGCGCTCGTTATCGGTTCTAAAACGACGTGGTATCGATCGTTTTTTTACTTTTTCAGGTCGATGTCACTATTTACGAAAAGTACTCCTCGGTCGTAATGATCGGGTGGTTCTTTCGAGCATCGTTTTATACTTTTTCAGGCTCGGGAGACACAACTTTACGAAAAAGCACCTCCCTGGAGTTTCCTTTTCAGCTGTTTTTTCAAACTCTCTAAACATGAAAAGACGTCGAGTTCTTCCTTTGTCAGACTCGTTAAAACTAAATGACATCGGGCTTCGTCAAAATGACACTCTCCAAGCATATGCTATCCCCGTCAAGCTTGTCGTCAAAAATAATCGGGGTACTCGCCCGAAATGGTGGGGGAAATAAACGAACCGTAATCGTCGTCGTCGGCAGTATGTCGCTCTTGAACATGGCACTGTTTGCATTCGTGTGTGGGTGGGGACATCTCATCTCACTTCACTTTTGCCTCCATGGGTTTGGGTGATCCTATTTGGCCACTCATCTGCTCATTGTCCTTTCATTATGACCTCTGCTCATTTGACCCCCAAATACTGTCAAATCTGTCATTGTGCCGCCGACATGTTCAAGAGAAGTTGACCTCTGCAAGTATAACCTCCCTCTGATATTTCGCGCAAAAAAAAACTTGTCTCTACCCGTCTCGCGTCGATGATGTGGGAAACATTATGGCCCACCTTCGACAAAGATCACTTCTTGTCGACTTCAGCTCATTATCCAGGAGTGACCTAGAGACTCCCTTCAGGTACCTTGGGGCCTGCATGCCTTAATGCCAGATTCTTTGTGTTCGACGCGAGGTTTTCATCAATGGCCTCCGATTGAATGATTCCGCGGGTGTTTGACCTTGGCTCATTTATTCACATGCTGTGGATTGTACCTATAGTACCTTGAGGACCATCGTCATCATTGGTGGCCCCTCTCGCATCTATTAACAGCTTTCACCATTGGTTGGTAATCAAACGATGTTCAAGCATGTTCGACTTCGACACATATATTCACATGTTTGAACTTGTACTTTGTTCGGATTCGGATGGAGCGCAAGATCTCGGTTCTAGTCCATTGTGGACCAGGTTGCGATTTTGTGGGACATCGTTACATGACTCATTGATGGATGGCTGCGACCATACCTGAGTCCCCTCAAGGATGGCTGCGACCATACCTCTTATTATTATGGTCTTTCTAGCTGGGTGGCTGTGTCCACGCCACAGACCTTGTTTCCATATGTCTTTTGGATGGCTGCGCCCATGCCTAGACTACATGTAATTGAAATATCAGTTGTATCCACCTGCAGGTTCTCTCCGGTGGTGTTCCAGTCCAGCAGTCTTGTAAAGCATTTCACCCCTCCCACTCTCTCGGGCTTCATGCTTTAGGGGGCATCTGTTACACAGTAAAATGTCACTGCCATCATGTCAGTCTCCCTACTGTGCTATAAACCACATTCCCCTATGCTCATGCTCCTCAAAATGGCTAAAAACCCTCTTTGCCTAAGTTAAATGAATCATCGCGTCTGTTTATTTAATAACCGCGCTGACAGGCGGAGGTCAGTGTTACTGTTGCGCTGCCAGTGCGGAAGCACACGTCTTTCCACACTAGTCCCATTTTATGGACAGCGCACCCTCCGTTTGTCCTGTTGAGCGCTGACCAGACCTCCTCTATAGTTGATCTGCGATGTCAGCGTGCCAGCTCAGTGTCTCACCCACGATGATCCTATTTGGGAAAATTTGTTCTAACAACCAACCTTCCAGATCCCTCCAGACTTGGTTGTTAGCATTGTTGAGGTCGCCATCCTTTCTCTGGCATGTCTGTTCGACTGACCATCCACTTATCTTGGGGGAAAGCTCACCCTTTACCTATTCATGGAGACTCCTTCTCCTTTATAAGCCTCCTCCATTGCCCATGAGCAGCTAGTTTTGGAACATATAGACTTTGATTGAGGAATTCTTAGTGCATTAGTGCTGCTCTTTGTAAGCATTTGGTGTGTTGTGTGAGGATTGCTTTGAGCTTGAGGAAGGTCATGAGCTTGTTGCCTTGTATGTGAGAGAGAGACCTCTTTGACTTGGGAGATTTGCTCCAAAGGTGAATGCTTGGAAGACATGCTGGCTGGACCCTCTAGAGAAGGACTCAGCGCCAGGACTTCGGTTGTACCTTACTCTACTTTCTGATTAATAAAGATATATGACCACTCTTATGCTTCCATTTCCATTTGTCCTATGAATGATTAATGTAAATTGTATCCTTCCTGACTGATACATAGTTGTTTTTTAGTAGATTTTACGCCCTTGTTTGCTCTCTCTTTGCTTGTGTAGGTGTTCGTCCACGGGGATAGCAGAGAATTCTGATCGGCTGGAGCGAAGGGGCGAGAGGATCATCTCTTAGACAAACATAGCGTTGGAATCCAAGTAGGTTTCTCTTACCCACTTGTTAATTACAACTAGGAACCTACAGTGTGGCATTGTTTGATTGTTGCTAGACCCCCTTTGGGCTAGTAGGGATCGCCTCTATCCGTAGAGGGGATTTACCTCTCCAACAACATGGACTTGTAAGAAATAGGCTACCATTTCTCTTTCGTCAGCAGAAGCAGAGTATCGTGGTGTCGTGGAAGCTAGTAAGAAAGCCTTGTGGCTTCATCAGATCCTATCAGAATTTGGCTTTGAGCAGCAACATCCATCCACACTTTGGTGTGATAATCCAAGTGCCATTCAGCTATGCAAATATCCAGTCCAGCATCAGCACAACAAACACATTGAACTACACATGCACTTCATCAGAAAACTCATTCATGACCATGTTCTTGAAGTGCAATATTGTTCAACAGATGATCAGGTTGCAAACACCTTCACAAAGGCTCTCACAGAGGCGAAGTTCACTAAACTTCGATATATGCTTGGAGTTCAGGAAGTTGTCACTAAGGGGGGATAGGCTCTAGTGCCTCCTTCCTTCTCCTATTGTGTCATTTTTGTAAATCCTTCAATCCTATCCCAAGTTGTTCTTAAGGGGGGATGTTAGGATATTCCGACACATAGGAAATAGTTAAGTTCAACTTGGTCTAGTATAGAGTTAGGTATGGAGTTAGGTAAAGTGTGTTTCTTTACCGTTGTACATTTTGTAACTTACAATCCGACGGTCACGATATGTAGTGATCCGACGGTTCATTCTCTCCTCGGTATTACCGACCACTTGATCCGTGGCTTGACACCCGATTGGTCCATGAATTCTATTTAAAGCGCATGGAGGGTCATTTGTAGGTTAACCGTGCATGAGAGAAGCTTATGTAAATTTTCATTCTTTATTAATAAATTTCCTGTAGTAGCCACGTTGGCGCAGGCCGTGGACTGTTTCCCTATCTGAGGGTTTTAACCACGTCAAAATACTGGTGTATT
>APFE030189208.1:0-29840 GCA_000404065.3 Pinus taeda
TTTTGGGATCCAGGGGAAAATCTCTGTGTATATTTGTTTTATGTGTTATGCTCTCGCATTGTTTATTTTATGTGTTTTAGAATTCGTATGCAGGTAATTTCTATACGGGGTTAAAACCTACAAGAAGTACATCATAAACGACAATTTGAGCCATTATCAAATACTGCAATGTCATGGATGAAATATTTCTTTTCAAAGCATGGAGAGTGCATGCCAAATAGAGAGACAATACATATTCCAGATAATTTTTCAAGACGCGAAACCTACAACTTATACAAAGAATATGCAGAGGGTGTTGAGGGACATGGTCGGTTTATTACATGTCAATATTTTGTGAAGGTATGGAAGAAATAATTCAACAATGTCAGTATTCCTAAGAAGACAAGGATGGGGATTTGCAGTACATGTGTTTCTCTTAAATAAAAAATGGACAAATGTGAAGGGTCAAAGAGAGGTAAGCATTCATAACTTTAACTTTTAAGTATAGTCATCAACTATGAAAACATATTTCTTAATGGCTTTCTTTTATGTTGTGCAGATTCAATTGTCAAAGAAATTCAAGAGCATCGCGAACAACAAACAAGTGAAAGGAAAAAGTTGTACAAGCATCGAAAGAAGTGTTATGATAATCCGAATAAATATTTGAGTTTGATAATTGATGGTATGGACCAGAAGAAAACACTTTTACCACATTTTGTTCGCACACCCAAAAATTTACAGAAGGAAAATTTTATTCAGTATCACTTAGTCAGTTGTATGGTCTTCAATGGGAAAATGTTGCCAAGGGTGTACTTCACAGCTCAAAATATTCATAATGATGCAAATTTGACAATAACCATAATTCATGATGCGCTTTCTCATTGGTATGGTAATCTTACTGAAGTTTTGTATCTACAATTGGACAACACTTGTCATGAAAACAAAAATAAGGTTGTTTTTGGATATCTAAACATGCTTGTTGAATTGATAATTTTTCGGAAGGTAAAGGTTGGTTTCCTTCTTGCTAGGTACACTCATGACCGTAGTGATTAGATGTTCAGTCGTTTTTCAGTCACATTGAGGAGGAAGGAAGTTGGGAGCTTGCCATCATTAATTAAATTGTATTAAGAAATCAGACATGCCAGAGCCTACTTTTGATGTGTTGGAAGAAACTGTTGACATGCGAAGGTTTATTCTGGGATTGGATGGTGAGGAGAAATGCATTGAACAACTTAATGACATTAGTTTTCAACATCGATTTCGTATCAAAAAAATTGATGGGAAAACACTAGTATGGAGCAAGAAATATTCAACTACTGTAGAATGGGCACCGTCATTAGGTTTGGAATTTTTGAAGTTCATTCCAGATCATCCAATATTTGCATCAAAAATATTGTTATTACAATTAGTTGGTGAAATTCATAATGCATGCAGACAGAACAGAGATGTAAATTATTCTGATTTCCTAGAAGAAATTAAAAAATGTATTAGATATACATATGAGTACTTTGACATTGTTGATTCAGTTAGGTGGGAGTCATTTTTCAATAACCAAAGTGATATCATTTCAACAACAAAAAATCAAGATATACCTTTGAAAAATCCATTTATTTGGCCACAAAATGTGTCAAATGAACATGAGGAAATAAACATTGTTGAACAACGACAATCTCAAGGTATTATTAATTCTTCACAAGCAGAGGAAAGAGAGATGTATATTAGTTTCAGAAGATCTCGTGCACAATGTGAAGCCATGGAAGACCTTTACATGGGTTTAGTACAAGATATTAACGAGGGTTGCATGATTGTAGTGCTAGCAGATGGAGATCCCAATGGCTATCCATTATGGGTTGCTAATGTTATAAAGCTCTTTACAGAAAATGAGAATGTTACAGGTGTTGAAGTACATTGGTATGCCACAAATATACACCCATTCAATGGTGTGTATAAGCTATAGATGGTAGTTGACAAAAAAATGGCAGAAAGAGAAAAAGAAAAGGTACAAATATAAATCGCCGCCGCACAAACATTTTAAAAATTGGCAGATGTTGACATACTTATTTATGACTTCAATTTAACAAAGAGAGGAACTCTTCGCTTCAAAACGATATAGATTCTGAAAAGGTTGTTACCAGAAGGAACAATGTTGAGATGGGAGTTTGTTGAAACAAGTCATAGATGTAGAAGAATTTTGAAACCTGAAATGGTGGGCATGCATGTGGACTCAGATGGGGCACTAGTTGATGAAAGAGAAGAATATGGAACATCTTCGTCAACATCCAGTCATTCATCTGAAGATGTGAATTCTAATGGTGTGCAAAAAAATATGAGTGATTTTGAATAATTGTCTAAGACAGTTTATATAACTGATGTTTGCATTGTATCTTGAAATAAAAAATTTGATTTCCATATGGTGTTAAATCAAAAGCTATGAGCCATTTTTATGTTGTTGGATTATATGTCTTAATTATGATAATTTTTATTGTTTAGAATATCTACAATGCAACATTAAATTAGAGATATAATGTATGTTTCATTCAATATCCAAATAATGACATTTTGATTAATTTAGTCATGCAATTTGTTCATAATGTCATGGTTTTTTAATTTTATGATTGAAAAAATTCCAATTTTTTTTGTATCTAGCATGTTATGGTTGAAAACATTTGAATTTATACTTAGGAAAGAAAAATGTTATTCTATCAAAAACATTAGTGTGTTTTCTTCCTCATAAACCACTGTTTTTTGCACATAAAAAATTCGGTTTTACTAGCATTTTTTAAAATGTTGAAAATTGACCCTAAAAAAAAATCATCGTTCTAGTATCAACACTTTTTTGTTTTCAAGGTGTTTTTTGCATGAAAATTTCGTTTTCACTACCATTTTTAAAACATGTTCAAAATTGACCCTAAAAAAAAACCATCATTCCAGTATACACACTTTTCGTTTTTAGCACTGTTTTTGATGTTTTCTCGGGTTTTTTTGTCAGAGTTCCTGTTTTGAGTTTATAGTTCCCGTTTCAAAGTTTTCATTGTTCTTAAGAGTTATGGATCACTTTATGGCATGAAACTATATTGTAGGGACCCTTTCAATGAGTTGACAACAAAAATAAACCAGGTGGACCTTTTAACAAACTCCAGACTTAAACAAATCACCCAAATCACCCACGGTTTTATAGATGAGCGAGAAGCATTGGATGAGAGGAACCTATTCTGTCAAAACCACCCAAATGTTTTTTGTGGTGTGCCTGCACATCCCTGCTATTCATAGAAAACAGGTGTGATTGCGTTGAAGATTTTGCTACGGTTAGGAATCGGGACATAAAATCTTTCACTCAACACTACCTCAAAGTATTACATTGTCTCACAGTACTGAAGCATGCTTTCAGGTTCTTGGTTGTTCTAGAGATGTGATTGCATTGCTATATTATATATTTCTAATCAGGGAAAAATTCTTGTTAGTTAATACAATTTATACATCATTATAAAGTTGCTTCATGCCATAGGAAAATACTCAAATTAAACTCTACAAGAAAATAATTTAGTGCTATGATCTGAACTAAGAAACTTATCAAATTGTCCTTGATAGAGCCAACTTATATGGTGAGTTGGGCATCCAAGCCTGTTCGCAAATTTCAATCTGAGACATTCAATCCACTAGGGAGAGCACCCTAGCCACATGTCCAAAAAGAAACGTCGAAGACAACCAGACTACAAGACTTTCGTTTATGTGAGGTTATGGAAACAACTTGATTTTGCTTATGTGAGATTATGGAAACAACTTGCAGGAATAAGCTTTGGGGTAATGGGCAAGGTGAGGAAAAAAGTGTATTACCTCACTGATGACACATGAACATGCCCATTTCCAATTTCTTACTATCCTGTAATTATACTTCCTCCATTCTAATGGATGGATCATGAAATAGAGTCACCATTCCATTTTCTTGGTCAATCATGAAGATAGCCTCAAATTCATGTGGATTGTTTATAGTTGGTTTCTATCAATCTAGCTGTCAATGGCCTGGACAGTGAACATTTTCATGAAAACTACAGTTGTGTTGCTAGTAGGCCATCCTTGGCACCTGGGTCGTGAGTAGTTAAGATTACAATTTGCATGTCTCATCACAATAGGTTTAGCATGGCGTCAAAGTAAAATTTACAACTACGTTCTTCTTTGAGTCTCCACTGAGGTAGAAACCAATAGTGAATGGCAAATCATGATTGTAGATTTGGATTAAAATGCTTCGGATTAAATTTGCACACCATCATTTGTATGGGCAAAGTCATTGACGGTATGTGAGAATTACTCCTATTAGGTATAGACTAGTACGCAGTAGGAGGCTGGATCATTTATAAATGGCCTTAGGTTCAAACTGTCTTGTGTAACGATCCCAAGTCTTTATTCCATGAAAGAGAGGTATAAGAGTTTTTGATGGTTTAGATTTGAAATTAGTCGAAAAACGACAGGTTGCAGATATATAGGACACGTCAAATATGACATGGGAATTTTTTCAACTGCCATCATATATATCCTGAAACGCAAAATAGGTCCTGCAGGACATCAAATTCCAAGCCTAGGGTCGACCCTTTTGGGGTTTCAGCCACTCCCCCTTTTATGATCTTATTTATAAGCCCGAAGTACAGACTCATGTGGTCCCTGGTCAGATTTTGCGCTTCTCACTCTCATTGCCTTTGGCATGGTTTCCTTGTTGACCTCAGTGTGTTGTACGCTGGAATTTTTCCCCCCTTTCATGCTAACTCTTTGCAGCACTTGCAAGTTATTAGAAATTGCAATTACTCTTACATGCTAGAGTTGGATAAATTTAGGAGAGCCAGTTAACTCAGTTAAGTCGAGTGAGTTCGAGTTCAGTTATAGTTTGGGAAAAGTCGAATTTAGAGTGTGTGTGCATGCGAAGTTATTTTAGCTGAAGCATTAATCGAAAAAAGTTTAAATACCCCTCACCGGATTCATTGTAAGTATCAATTTTTTGTGTGATCAATTGAAGAAACACAAATCGTGTTATTGTGTCTTAAAATTTATGTCTTTCCTCCTCCTCCTTTCCAACAAATTGTTATTAAAGCCGAAAAAAAAAAAAAAAAAACATATCAGTAAAACCAACAAAACTAGTGAAAAAAAAATCAACAAACTTTTTTTTAATTACATTGCAAATTTGTCACACTATTAAAAAATGAAATGTGTGCAATTTAAGTGCAAAATTCACACTTTCTTAGTGCAAAAACTACGACAATTTATTACAAACTTATCGTTTGACGCGAATCGTAAACTTTGTGCAGTTTTAATAAGTTACGGTGCGCAAACCCCGTGAGAGATTAAAAAGAGTGAAAGTTGTGAGCGTGAAAAATAAAAGGTTACAAGTTTTTAATCCAAAGTATTTTTTAAAGGGCACCAAAAAGTGTCTAAGAGGACTCACGTGGGTTCATTTACACGAAAGTATTTCAATACAAGACTATCCTTATTAAAAAGGAATTTTTATTACATGCAAAAGTAATAAAATGGGTTTTAAAGGATTTTGGAGATTTTTTATTAGAAGGGGTTCTTAAAAGATAAAGGAGTTTTATAAAATTATTTTTATAAGTTATAAAGGGTTTTCAAATATAAAGGATTTGAAAATGTGTTTTATTAAATATTATAAAAAGGGTTTTATTGATAAGAAAATTTAGGGTTTTGCAAAATTCGTTAGACTATAAAAATATTTTGGTTTTTTGTCAAGCATAATAGTTTTTTGGGTGAAGATTGTGTTTTACGAGGGCATATATTGAAAATCATATTTTTTTCGGAGGCAATATAGAAGATAGCTTCATGCAATCAGGAAAGCATCTATAAAACAAAGGAAAGACAACAATCATGGGTCGCAAAATGCTATAGAAGAAGATTAAGAAAAGGAATAAAAAAGAAGAGGTACAGATTGTTGCCATGTTTAGAGAGGTTTGGGCCGCAACCAAGGAACTGAGAATTCCAATAGAAGACAAAGAAGAAATCGAGGTTGATTGGTGTAATTTGGATCTGCTACCACCTCCTATGTTTAATGATGCCCTAGCTTTGAGTTTCATTCAACAACCAATGGATGAAACAATTTTGTGAAAGGAAGCAAAAGCTACTTCATCCAAGGAAGCGTGGAAAATATTGGAACAAAATTTTTGTGCAAGGGGGAGTGACATGCAGCAATACGTTATGTCACAAGTAGAGAAGTCAATCACAGATTTGAGGGTAGATGAACAAGACTCTGAGAATACAACAGAGTTTGGAGAATCCCACTCAAAGGTGGATGATGGTCATGAAGACTATAAAAGTGAAACCCAATATGCATACATGCATATGGATGAAGAAGATGCAACAAAGATTGCAAAGAGAGAAGTTGAAGCCTTTGTGTGTGAAACAGAACAAAAGCATATAAATTCTCAAGGACTCCACTGTAACGTGGATGGTGCAGATGATGGTGAATCCCACTGTGGTGAAACACATGTGGATGATGATTACAAAGTGAGATGTGAATTGGTGCATCCAGTCACCACTGATGGATTTGATGAAGGTGAAATTGTCAATGAGCACATGCATGCTCGGATATCCCACCATAGGGTGGATGACCATTATGTTGATGTTATGTGTGGTTTCCTTTTTGAAACAGGGATTGATTGTGGCAATATGGCAAACGCCATGTTTGATGAAGAAATGAAGATTGAAGTGTATAAATTCCTTGTAGATTCAAACTGCATATTGTAAGATGCTAAACCAGTTGACTTGAATCTACTCTACTCAACAAGGAAACAATAAATGATTGATGAAATCATGAAGAATAAAAGAGAAAGAATTCAATCACACATAACACAATAATTTTATGAGGAAAGCCACAGTTAAAAACCCCTGCTATTTGTATATTGTGTTAATAAGAAAATATGAGAAGATTACAATGCTTTTATCAAGCCCGAGCAACCTCTGTACTATCTCAATCTATCTCATTACTTCACAAACCAACTCAAGCCAATACTTTACCAATTATGCTACTTGTCAAGCTCTTATTTCCTTGCACAGTTTCGTAGGGATTAACCCATATTTAATTGGGAAATTCCTCATCCATAACTGCACAATCTAGCATATGTATTTCTTTGATTTCATGCACCACTTGTATAATTTGGATGATTATACAATTGACTCCAATCTCAATGGCGTCTTTCTCTAACCTGACATGAATGAGTTAATTATGAGTAAATATTCATTTTACTAGTTGAGAAGTGTTGGTTAAACCCCACTATTGCAGGTTACAACCCACTAATGGATCTCCCACTAATTCCTCCATCAGTTGGAACTAGTTTAACTAAATTTAACTCAGTTAAACTGAATTAAATAATTACAACTTCAAAGAACTCAACCTGGGCCCCTAAATTTCAGAAACCACTCTACATGACTCTAGATATACTCCCAACTCGAATTAACTAAGCCAACTAAGTCAAATTAACTTAGTTAACTATTACAAGTTGATGTGAGAATTATAACTACAATTTAATTCAAGGACAAAATAAAATTAGGATTTTCTTCTTGTATTTTCAACACTCCCTCTCAACAAGAAAGGGATTATCTTCTACCTCGATCCTACCTCTGTGAAACTCGAATTTGCATGTTAACAATACCTTTGACAAAATATATACATCCTACTCCTCTATAGGAATGTACTCCAACAACATGATTCTCCTCTACACACAATCTCGTAGATGGTGATACTGGTTGTCGATATGATTGGATCGATCATGAAACACTGGATTCTGAGAGAGTTTGATACAACTTTGAATGTCTCAATAAATCACTGTAGGATCCATCTGCTGACCAAATAACCTAACAAGGATCTTTTTCATCTAGATAGCCTCACAAGCTGCTTGACTAATAGTCATGTAGTCTGTTTCTATTAAACTGAGTGCAATTGATCTTTGCTTCATGTTGTACAAGGAAATTGATGCTGATCTAATACTGAAGATTCCCCCTGATGTGATCTTTCTGTTGGATGGACTCCCTACCCAATCTGCATTTGTGAAGCCTTGAAGCTTCACTCCCTATGTCTGTTTGTACCAAAAACCAAACTGAATGCTGCCTCTCAAGTATCTCAACACATGTTTAGCTACCTTCCAATAAAGTTTGGTTGGCTTAACCATGGGTTGACTAAGCTGGTTAACTATAAAATACATGTCCAGTCATGTGTTCACCAAATTCATAATTGAACCCACAATTTGTGTATAAATAGTAGCCTCCACTACTTCACTTGAAGTAGCATCCTCCTTCCTCTAGTTATGTGCTAGAGGAGTCTCCATGGGTTTTTTGCTCTCCATGTGGAACTTCTTCAGTATCTTGTTGGCATGCTTTTCTGGAGAGACAAAGAATTCCTCATCTCTTTGCTATACTTCCATACCAAGAAAGTAATGCATGAGCCTCGAGTCCTTCATCTCAAATTCTCTTGCAAGATCCTCTTTGCAAGATTTTATCATCTTCTCATCACTTGTTAGAATCAAATCATCGACATATAATACTATAATCAACAATTTACCTTTAACCACAATATGGTAAAGGTTCACATCTGCTTAAATTTTGGTGAATCCCAACCCGGTGAAATAACCATCAATCCTGGCGTACCTAGCACAAAGTGCTTTTTTTAGTCCATACAATGCTTGCTTGAGTCTGCACACATGCGACTCTCTGTTGAAGGTCTCAAATCCTTCCGGATACTCAATATACACCTCTTCCTCAATCATATCATTGAAGAATATTTTCTTCACATCCATCTAATGTATCTTCCATCCCATCTGTGTTGATAGTGCTAGAACGGATCTAATTGACGAGTACCTTCCCATTGGAGTAAATATCTCATCGTAATCAATTCCCTCCACTTGAGAGAATCCTTTGGCCACAAATCTAGTCTCGATTTTCTCCACATTCCCATCTGCTGCTTGTTTTACTTTGTAGAGCCATCTGGAACTCACACTAACTTGTCTACTGGTCTTGGGACCACTTCCCAAACACTGTTTCTGATAATGGATTCGTACTCCTCAACCATGGCATCAACCCATACTAGTTGTTGCACTGCTTCCTCGAATGAGGATGGCTCAACCTTTCAACTCTCGCTCATAAGATCCATGTAGCCAGTGTACCAATCTGCTGACCTCCTTTGCTTGCGTTGTGATGTGGGCGCTCTCACAGTCTCTCTATCATCATGCATAAATTTTTCATCCTCTATAGTGCACTTCCTTCCATCTTTGTAAGTCTTTGCATGAGTGGGTGCTTCCAATCTCTTCTCCTTTGCATGTGGTTGCTCCACATCATCTTAAGGTTCCTCCTTTGGAGCTAAAATATCCTCATCTACATGTAACTGAATCTCCCTCTCAAGGGAACATCTCATGACCTTCTCTTTATCAAACTTCACATCTCTACGAACCACTGCCATTTTGTTGGATGGCAGGTATGCTTGATAGTTGTGAGGTGTATCAGTATACCCCACGAATATGCCTGACTTAACTATTGGCTCTATCTTTTTCTATGCATGCTTGGTAACATGACAGTTGTAATAGCCTTGGTGAAAAGTTCATGTAATAAAATTTAATAAAGGAAAAATAAGACCACGATTAAGGGAGACATATTCCAAGTTGAATGTTGCGCAAAGATATCCTAGTGGGAATCACTGGATGTGTTTTTGGCTAAGGAAATTTGGCAAAGGCTAAGGCAAAGGCATTAAAAGAAAAAAATGCATTTTTGGCACATTTATTTATGAAAATAATGGAAAATATGAGAAATGAAGGTGAAAGGTCACAACTTGCATGTGAGGAGGAAATTGAAGGAAAATAATGGAAAATGAAGAAAATAGAGGCCTCATTCATAAAAAGGCTTCTGAGGATCAGTTGGCAAGCTCTTAGTCAGTGTAATCTCTTGGCTCAAGCTTGGTCAATGTTACGCTCTTGGTCAATTCAAGTTTGGAGCTCTCTCACTATTGTCTCTCTCTCTCATACTCTTGGTCACTTAGAGTTTCCTTGGAGCACTCTATATTTGGAGCAAGGAAGGAAATGTAAGCAAAGGGAAAGGAAGGAAAGCAAGGATCAAGGAAGGAAAATTAGGATCAAGCAGCTTCAGCAGGAATACTTGCAAATAACCTTTTGCATGTGTGATTTCCTAGCTGGTTTGGACATGCATGGCTTTGCATGTTGGTGTATAATTCTCTTGATGTTGGTAGCATGGTTTTTCCGGGTTATGGCAGTGGTTTTTAGCCTAGCCCTACCTTTTTCTAGATGCCATGGTACGTTGTGATGTTTATCTCAGTTTTGATCTTTGGTTTGTCGGATGGAATTTAGAATTCGAGGGGGAGGTGGTTTCAACCTTCATTCCCAAAGGCCTAGGAATCCCTTGATCGGTTTTGGTGGGACACATGGCAAAGATAGAGGAAGAAGTCTCGGTTTATGGCCTGGTGATCCAGGTTTGGATTGTGGTAATGTCATAGAGATTGGTCTCGATTTAGGGAATAGTGATCCGTGATTAGATTGCGATAAAGCCTAAGGGACAAGGAGACGAAAATTTCCTCAAGGATAGTGATGGATTCTCGATGGCATTCTAAGTTCGGTTCAGTTGTGATCGAAGCACCAGGTTTGGTGTGATCATGGTTTGGTGAGGGTGGAGGTGGTTTAACCTTTGGATTCCCTTAGTTGTTATTGGATTGGTTGTTCTATGAGATCCCACATTCATCCTTGGAATATGACATGAGGGTGACTGGCTAAAAGAAAGATTTGGTTCAACCATGTCTACAGTCGGGTGGTACATGGAGGTTCCGAACCTGGTGATATTTTCCTATGATTAATAAAAGATAAGTTCTCTTACTTTTGCACTGGTTTATATGTGGATTTAATGATTGTCATATCTCTGATATTTATATGGTTTTATGTTGGTTATAAGCATGTTTATATGACTGGTTCATGTCGTGGTTATTTCATGTATTTACTTGTAATTGTTAAATGGATGGAGCAAGACCTAATTGATGTTATAACACTTTAGTGGAGAAGGAGGTGATCCTTCTCGTTATGTTTCATAAGTTCTTTTAGTCATTTATGCTTTGTCTTGTATCCTAGACCTATAGGTTTCATTGCTGCCAAGTGTTTGATAGAATGTTAGTCCCAATTGGGGATGCTCAAGCCTAGTCCTAAGGTTGATTTTTGATTTGTTTATATTGCCATTATGTATTTGGTGGATTCTATAGGTTGTAACAAGTTCTAAGAAGAGGCTGGGATTCTGGGCTATAAAAGTGGCTCAAATCCCGGGGACACTAGCATAGGTATGCTAAAAAGAGTCCAGGAATGCTGGAACATAGGCTTGTGAGAGAAACTTTGGCTACTGGAAGTTATCATGCCTATAGCATGAGAGCAACCAGGGGTTAAAATGCTTAAAACATCAGTGGGACATAGGGACAAGATGTTTGAGTGGTTGACATGTCTCCTGAGGGTGTTGTTGCTGATGTGGATGGGTTGTTTAATATGTTCCATCGATTCCACTTCCTTAAGGTCACCAAGGAGGTTGAATCCATTATAGTGACCTCTCTCATCACATGTTTACCCCGACTTGTCGATTGCGTGGGTAGACCTTGGAGGATGGGGTGTTACATATTGGTATCAGTGCGTGGTTACCCTCTCCTTAGGTGAATGTGTTTGTCATGCATACATGTCAATTTCATGTGTGTCTCTTACACTTGCATTCTATGTGCTTGTTTCATTACATAAGGTTGATCATGATTGTAGTAAGGTTGTCATGAGGAACTTGATGTTGTTTTTTTGGATTGCGTCGTCAGAAGTATATGACTTGTGACATCATTATATGTAGCTTGATTCCATCCTTGTATGTTAGGTTTCATTCTTGGTTGTTTGATTACATGTATTAGTCTTGTAGATTGGTTACGATAATTGATCGCTTATGCTCGACTACATGCATTCATGCGTATGTGTAGTTGATTAGGCATTGCTTACGCATATTAATAGTTACATGTGGAAATGTGTACAATGGAGTAATGATAGTTTTCATGCATGAGGTCATGGTTTCTATAGTTGATATGGTCATCCGTTGATGACTGGACTCTAACTAGAATGATGTGTATATGGTTTGTACACATGTGTTATATGCAATTGTCATGCATGTATGGTCTTAATTATAGTTATGCATGAATAGTAGGTCAAAAATGCTTTGTGAAGTCATGGTATGCAATTTAGGTTGTGAGGGTGATATTGGTATGTTATGATGCTAATGTGTTGGCTGAGATAGAGCAGGAGATGCAGACCATCATAATGAAGTTACAACATTGGACTTTGGGGTAAGAGTAAATCGGCATACACGTATTGTATGTTTGACATGCAGGTATGTAAGTCAAGGATTGTTATATGCATTAAGTTTATATACATTAGGTTTATGTACATGTCTTTTGATGTTATGATTATATTCATCATAGATGTTAGTTGATTAGTGTAGTTATATGCACATGCGTTGGATAGTCAAGAATGATAGTAACCTGTAGTTGTATGCATTACGATTGTTGTTTTATATTAGATAACCTGATGATTATGTTATATGTTGTTGATGAACATGATAGGTTAACTTGTTGTTATATGCTAGTAACTTGATGATTAGGGTTATTACATTAAGATCTTGATGTTATATCTATCACAATAAGTTGGATTGGCCTATTCATATGGCTAGGGTTATGACATTCAGGTATGAACCGATATATTTGTGATATGGTGTTGTACTAATCTAGATTGACTTTTCATATGTGTGAATGATAATTGTGTATGAGTTATGATGTAAACATGCTAGCTGGTGACTATTTTGGATAACATGACTTATTTATGTTGAGTTGATATGTTGTGAAGTTATATCATGCTAATATGGATTGATTGTGCAAACAAGATTTCCTCCCTTAAGATACATTAAGGTATGAGTTTTCTTATGTTGTCTATTTGGTGTTTGAGTGTTTGGAGTCTACTGAGTTGTCTAGTTGATTTATTTAACATGGCATGTTTGCAAGTCGGTTGAATGTTTGATGAATTGCATAATATGAGTATGAATCTATAGGATTGCATGAAGGAATGATCTTGTTTTAAAATGATTGTACTAACACATATGTGTTGGGACAATTGATATGTACTTGAATGCAATTGATATTTATAACATTATGTCTAATGACTATGAGTTGACTATGGGTTATGACATGATTGTTTGTAAAAGTTGATTTCAAATTGATAGATATGATTGTCCTGATATTTGGAACATGTGGTTGACATGTGTGAGAAGTTGCATGAAACATGTTTGGTATTACCATGACAAGGTAATGGTTGATGTGTTTATATAACTAATAGTTGGGTGATGTGAGAGTACATAGTAAGACTCAATTGCAGCAAGATAAATGATAAAAGAAAGAACTGGGGTAATAACTCCTTTGGCTATATTTGGAAACCCTAACTCCAAAGAAATGAGTGCTTTGCATACAAGAAGTCTTCTTAACCTTGGTTTTGTTTGAAATTATGTGGATGTGTCACGTGTGCTAGATTCATGACCATGTACTTGACAGGTGTATTAGTTAGTCTCTAGTTACAGGTGGATCTGTCAAGGGGATTGGAGTCCCTTGAGAGATGGCGTGGATGTGCTCAGTTGCAAGCAACATGTTTGGCACAACAAGGTAAGGTATCTAGTATGTGTGTGTGTGTGTGTGTGTGTGTGTGTGTGTGTGTGTGTTTTTTATAATTAATTAATTAATTAATTTACGTACTAACTATTATGTGTTTATGGCAGTATGATGCAAGGAGTTGCATGACAAGAGAGATTGCCATGAAATTTTGAAGAAGGCTTTGGTTGAGCTTTCCTTAGGAACCATGGCGATTGAGTCATGGTGTCTGTGGTTAGTCTTGTGCTTTTCGTCTTTTGTGATTTTTGCGCTTGATTTACGATTTTGCATGTGTTTGGTGCATAGTTATGCCACTTTATTAAGGTGTCACATTATTATGGGTTTTCATGGTTTTCTTCTTGTTTGTTTCTTGGCTTGCCTTTTATGTTTTGAGTATTGGTAATTGGTTTTGGGAAGAGGAAATTTAATGGATCTCAGCGTGAGCTTTGTGGTACCCAACAGGTAATGTAAGACTCAGATGAAGCTCCGTGCATGAGTAAGCACAACAGAAGGTAAAACTATGACAATCAGTTGGACTGGTTGGTCCATAGTGGTAAACAAAAGGTGGTAGTACAGACATGTGAAAGGTAACTAGAAAAGGTAAAGTAAATGGATTTGAGGTGTCAGATGCCTTCGCTATGTTGGGAATGATTGTTCTCAATGTTGTGCATGAATAAAGGAAGTTCTCTTAACCTAGAACTTATAATATTTGGTAATTTTTTTGTGATCATGATTACGCTGATGTTTATATGTATACTTGTATGTATGTATGTATGTCATTGTCTGACAGGACCATGATGGTTTTATGCTAATGTTTATGTACATATATGCATGTATCCATGTATCTTTGTCACTAATTGATAGTGTTATCAGGAATCGTCCTTGTGGAGGAATGATTTATTACGCATGCAAATGGCACGAAGAGATTCCTAGCTCTGAGGAATGAAGTGGGAGAGTAGTAATGATAAATATACAAGGTCAGTATCATATGGTTGTGACTTGATATTATGTGATTATATTATATCTATATCATGGACATATTACACCGAGGGATACAACAGTGAAATGAAAGCATTGTGGTTTGTGACATGCTAGGACAAGCATGGATAAGACACTGTAAGCAAGGTTGCTTGGTAAAGACATTGTGGTTTTCTGTGTGGTACTATTGTTGTGCACATGTTGCATATGTGATGTTATGTGCATGTAGTGTTGTGCGGATATTTCATATGTGGTGTTGTGTACAGATGATGCTATGTACGTGTTGGATATGCAGTGCTATGTGCATGTTGTACACGTGGCTCTATGTACATATGGTGTTGTGTGCATGATTGTACAAGTGGTGTTGCATGCATGTAGTTTTGTGTACATGTTTTACAAGTGTTGTTGTGTATAGGTGGTGTTGTGTACATGTCATGCACGTGGCATTGTGTACATATGGTGTCATGTACATGTCATGCAAGTGGCATTGTGTACATATGGTGTTGTGTACATGTTGTGCATGTGGTACTAGGTACATGTGGTATTGTGTACACGTTGTATAGTGGTGTAATGTACATGTGGCATTATGTACACATTGTCTAGGTGGTGTTGTGTACATGTGATGTTGTGCACATGTTGTGTAGGTGGTTGTAGTGTACAGGTGGTAATGTGTATATGCAGTACATATGGTACTGTTGTAGATGCATGTATTGCATAGTGTTGTATGACGTGTGTAGTCGTATGTGTGTGATGCACACTATGTGTATGTGCACATGGTTGAGGAGAAGGCACAGGGTGTTTTTATGGTGTGGCAACCAATCTAGAGAGCATACGAAATAAAGACAAAAGTAGAAGCTAAGGATTGATGAAAGGATAAGTATCAACATTTTATTTCAGTTTTACTATGCATGTGATTTATGACTATGGTATATGATGATTATATGAGATCTATGATTCTGGTTTATGATGATTACATGTGATTTATGATGTTGATCTATGATGGTTGTGTCTTGAGCTAACCAGATGTGATATGTTATACATGATGTTTTGATCAAACAATTAGTTTGACTTGTTTTGATAGGAAGCGAACAAAATTGCAAGTGTACCTTATTGAAAAACTACCAATGAGGTATGATTTGAGGTTATTTCAATTTAATTGAATCTACTGTAAATTATGTGCCTGGAACAAGAATGCATGAACATGCCTGTTGAGTGGTTGAAATGGACTGCAAGAATTAACAACAACAATGAAAGGAATTGGAACATGAAGCAGTATGCTGGTAAAGCACTTCAAGGGCAAGGCCATTGTGGGACACTGGTAACCAACAGAATCCATTGATTTCGATGAGCATGCTATGACCGATATGATGGTTGAGGTAGGTATATGCCTTGGTTGTTTGATCTTTCGATACGAGGAAGCCTTGCCAAGGGATGGATCGCTTGGGACAGGGGATTCCGAGGAACTTGGAAAGTGAGTGACTGCACGGAAGGGGGTGACCATATTTCCTGAGGGATTGTGTAACAGAGAAGGGAAGGTCACAGATATAGTTGTTTTGGTCATGAGTATTTCTAGATGGAATCAGATGCACATTGGGAGTGCGCCCTGGAACAATGAGTCAGTAACTGTTCACTGAGAGGACAAGTGACGCAGGGTTATAGTACTAGAGATTGGATGAAAATTTGACTATGGCAATGGATTCTGGACTTCTTGGGAAGGAGGTGAATCCTAGTACTATTTTGAGGGTGGAGGTGTGATCCTCTGGATTCCCTTGTTGATTGATATGGACATTGTATCCTTTTTTTTGTGGCTTAGCAAATGTGCATACATGTATACGTGGTTATTGTAAATACCATAATGAGATGCATTATAAAGCTCCAGTATGCGGTATGTTGTCATGTTGTCATGATGTTTTGCTTTTGAACAAGTTTTTCATTATAAATACTGCAACGAGCTAAGTTACAAAGCTTGATGGGTAGCATGTTTTCTTTTCAACGGTCTTGTTGAGGTCTTGGTGTGGTTTAACACCGAGGATGGTGTTCCCCCAAGGGAAAGGGTTTTGTAACATCTCTGGTGAAAAGTTCATGTAATAAAAGTTAATAAAGGAAAAATAAGACCACGGGTAATAGACACGTATTCCAAGATGAATGTTGGGAAAAGATATCCTATGGGCATCACTGGATGCGTTTTTGGATAAGGAAAATTGGAAAAGGCTAAGGAAAATGCATTAAAAGGAAAAATGGAATTTTTGGCACATTTATGTATGAAAATAATGGAAAATAGGAGAAAAGGAAGGTGAAAGGTCACAGGTTGCATGTGAGGAGGAAATTGAAAGAAAATAATGGAAAATGAAGAAAATAGAGGCCTCATTCATAAAAAGGTTATTGAGGATCGGTTGGCAAGCTCTTAGTCAGTGTAAGCTCTTGGCTCGGGCTTGGTCAGTGTTAGGCTCTTGGTCAGTTCAAGTTTGGAGCTCTCTCATTATTATCTCTCTCTCTCTCATACTCTTGGTCACTTAGAGTTTCCTTGGAGCACTCTAGCTTTGGATCAAGGAAGGAAATGCAAGCAAAGGGAAAGGAAGGAAAACAAGGATCAAGGAAGGAAAATCAAGATCAAGTAACTTCAGCAAGAATACTTGTAGGTAACCTTTCGCATTTTTGATTTCCTAGCTCGTTAGGACATGCATGACTTTTCATGTTGGTGTATGGTTCTCTTGTTGTTGGTGGCATGGTTTTGTCGGGTTATGACAATGGTTTTTAGCTTAGCCTTGCCTTTTTTCGGATGCCATGGTATGTTGGGATGTTTATCTTGGTTTTGAACTTTGGTTTTCCAGATGGATTTTAGAATGTGGGGAAGAGGTAGTTTCAAGTTTCATTCCCAAAGGCCTAGGAATCCCTTGACTAGTTTTGGAGGGATGCACGGTGAAGCCTAAGGGAGAAGTATCAATTTAGGGCCTAGTGATTTGGGTTCGGATTGTTATGATCGAAGCACCGGGTTTGGTGTGATCACAGTTTGGTGAGGGTGGAGGTGGTTTAACCTCTGGATTCCCTTGGTTATTCATGGATTGGTTGTTCTATGAGATCCCATATTCATGCTTGGAATATGGCACGGGGGTGACTGGATGAAAGAAAGATTTGGTTTAGCCATGTCTACGGTAGGGTGGTACGTGGAAGTCCCCAACCTGGTTGGATTTGTCTATGATTAATAAAAGCTAAGTTATATTTTTTTGCAATGGTTTATATGTGGATTTAATCGTTGTCGTATCTCTGATATGTATACAATTTTATGCTCGTTATAAGCATGGTTATAAGACTGGTTCATGTCATGGTTATTTAAGAATGTATTTACTTGTAATTCTTAAATGGATGGATGCAAGACCTAATTGATGTTATAGCACTTCAATGGAGAAGGAAGTGATCATTCTGGTTATGTTTCATAAGTTATTTCAGTCATTTACGCTTTGTTTTGTATCCTAGACCTATAGGTTGCATTGACGCTAAGTGTTTGATTGAATGTTAGTCCCGGTTGGGGATGCTTAGGCCTAGTCCTAAGGTTGATTTTTTATTTGTTTATATTATCATCATGTCTTTGATGGATTCTAGAGTTTGTAATAAGTTTTGGGAAGAGGCCAAGATTATCGGCTAGCAAAGTGGCTCAAATCTCGGGGATGTTATCACAGGTATGCTGAAAAGAGTCAAAGGATGCTGACACATAGGCCCGTGCGAGCGAATTTTTCTTCTATATGTTGTCATGGATATAGCATGAGAGAAATTAGGGGTTAAAAGGCTTAAAACATCAGTGGGACTCAGGGACATGATGTCTGAGTGGCTAACATGTCTCTTGAGGGTGTTGTTGCGGATGTGGATGGGTTATTTGATATGTTCCATCAATTCCACTTCCTCAAGGTCACCAAGGAGGTTGAATCCATTATAGTGACCTCTCTCATCGCATGTTTACTCCGACTTGTTGGTTTCTTGGGTAGACTTAGGAGGAGGGGGTTTTACAATAGTAAACTGATGAACCAAAGATCTTGAAGTTTTCCACATTTGCTTTCTTACCTAAAAAATCTTCTTCTGGTGTACTCATCCCGAGAATTTGATGAGGGCTTATGTTCTGCAAATAAATAGTTGTGTTGCATGCTTCAACCCATAAGTGAAATAGTAGGCCCAGAACATGTAACATTTCATGTGCTTCTCCCACAATAGTTATGTTATTCCTTTTAGCCACCCCATTTTTTTGTGGGTTATGAGGTGCTATTAACTCTTGTTAAATGCCTTTTGATGCACAAAAGTTTTTGAATTCATTCGACACATATTCTCCACTGTTATCACTTCTAAGATATTTAACTTTCCTGTGAGTATATTTCTCGACAAGTGCTTTAAATTCACAAAATTTAGTGAACGTATGATATTTCTTCAACATTAAGAAAATCTAGCACTTACGAGAAAAATCATCAACAAATATTACATAATACCTATGCTTGGTTGTGGATGCTATCGAGAATGGTCCACACACATTTGAGTGAACTCTATCAAGTATCGCTTGCACTCTACTATCTTTATCATGAAAGGAAGCTTTGGTGTACTTCCCTGATGTACACCCTTTGCTTGTGTCTCTCTCCTCTAGTGTACCCTTGGGAAGTCCTATAGAAATTTGCTACATGATCCTCAAAGCTCTGTGGTTCAAGTGACTCAATATTCTTTGCCACAACTGACTGATGTCTCATCTCTACACCTCCTATGCTTTTGTGCTCAAAGTAGCACAATCTTCTACATTAAATTTGTAGAGGTTCTTCACCCAAACCCTGATCCACTTCACCTGTCCCGAGTCTATGTGAAAAAGGAAAGCCTTTCCCTTACTAAATATCATATCGTAGCCATAGTCCTCCAACATGGAAACTGACACCAAGTTCTTCTTCAAACCTGGAACATACATGACATCTTTTAATGTGAGAGGAGAACTAGACTCCCTCTGAAAGGTAATATTACTGATGCCATGCGTGCTATACCTCCCATCATCTCCCATCCCGATGTGCATCTAGAGGTCCTTCTCATTCAAGTCATTGAAGGACTTTGTGTTTTCGTTCATATGGAATGAGGCTCCATTATCCAGACACCACATACTACCAATCACCAATGTCACCATGCAAGCGATAAGGGTGAAATCTGGTTCGAATTAGGAAGCAAGAGATTCACGTGTCACTCCTCTTGAGGGATTCTTATTGGCCTTCTTATGCAGATACTTTGTGGCATAGTGTCCCAACTCGTGATAGTGAAACCATTTAATATTCGACATGTCCTTCTTCTTGTTGCCCTCACTAGAATTTGATTTGGAATGGGATGAATTCCCCTTCCCTTTCTTCGCGTTTCCATCTAAGGCATAGTTCTCCCCATCATCATGCTTGGATAAGGACCCATCTCTGGTGTTCCTTTTGAATCTCTTCCTGTACCGATTTGGACCACAATCGCTCCACTCTGGTAGCTTCTCCCTCCCATTAACTGAGTCGTGGTAGTTGTGCCAGCTCTTGGGAAGTCCTAGAAGTGCTAGGCTCACCAGATATTCTTGAGCAACTGTAACACCAACACTTCCAATCTCATCCCGACATTGGGTGAACTTGGTCAAGTACTTTGATATTGAGTTGCGCTTCTCCATCTTGCTCTTTCTGATCTTGTCCTTCAGTGCCATCTTCCTATGGTCACTGCTTTTTTGAAATAGGTTTGTTAAGGCTTTCAAAATTGCAAATGGAGTTTCCTTATTATGGAGGTTCGAGACAATATGATCTCGAACTCCTTCTAGCCTTTACCACACACTTTCTCCACCCTACTAGATCATGAGCACTAGTTGGCTTAGGAATATATTTGTCTATGAATTCCTTAAGCTCATTGTCTTCCAAAACTACTTCCATCATGTCCTTCCAAGCAATATAGTTCAAACTACCCTCAAGGGCATATTCGAGGGTCAATCTGTAGAACAACATCCTGCTAGATCTGAAGTAAGATGTTCCAAATTCGATTTCTCCTGCCAAAAAAAAAAAAAACAAAAACAAAAAAGACAAAACAAAAAACAAAACAAAACAAAACAAAACAAAACAAAACTCATATTTTTCTCTTCTATAGTGATTTAAGCTGCGATACCATTTAGAAATTCCTTGTAGATTCAAACTGTAGATTGTAATATTCTAAAATAATTTACTTAAATATACTCTACTCATTAGTGAAAAGAATAAATGATCGATGAAATCACGAAGCATAAAAGAGAAAGAATTCAATCCCACATAACACAATAATTTTTTCTGGAAAGTCACAACTAAAAACCCTTGCTATCTATGTATTGCATTAATAAAAAAAATGAGAATATTACAATTATTTTCTCAAGCCCGAGCAACCTCTGCACTATCTCAATCTATCTTGCTGCTTCATAAACGAGCTCAAGCCAATACTTTGCCAATTCTGTTGCCTTCCAAGCTCCTATTTCGTTGCACAATTTCCTAGGAATGAACCCATATTTAATTGGGAAATTCCTCATCCATAACTGCGTAATTAATCATTGGCCTTCCTTTGATTTCATGCACCACCTTTACAGTGCAAATGATTATACAATTGATAGTACACTGTCCCTGAACTCCAATCTCAACTGGGTAATTCTTTGATATGATATGAATGAGTTAATTATGAGTGAATCTTCAATTTACTGGTTGAGCAGTGTTGGTTACACCCACTACTGTAGGTTACACCCCACTACTTGATCTCCCACTAATTCCTCCATCAGTTGGAACTATTTTAACTGAATTTAACTCAATTAAACTGAATTAAATAATTACAACTCAAAAGAACTCAACTTGGGCCCCTAAAATTTAGGAACCTCTCTACATGAATCTAGATAGACTCCCAACTTGAATTAACTGAGCCAAATAAGTAAAATTAACTTAGTTAACTATTACAAGTTGCTATGAGAATTAGAATTACAATTTAATTCCTAATCTCATTCAAGGACAAAATTAAATTAGGATTTTCTTGTTGCATTTTCAACATGAAGCTGCCATTGTAGCAACAAGATATGAAGCAGTTGGAATTTCCGATGAAGCAGTATAGGATCTAATAGGAGTTGATGATCAAGAAGATGATAAAGTGATTGAATAGTTTTTTATGATAATATCCAGCAACAACATAACAGTGGAATACAACTTCCATGCAATGGAAAACAAGACAAAGAAGGAAGAGGTAGAAGCTCTCACTGAAGAGCATAATAAAGATATTTTTAACATTATTCTTGAATATATAGGTGCTCAAAATAGCATGGGAGCAGAAGTTGAAAACACGGTTGTTAATAAGTTTGATGCAGATTTGAAGCTCATTGAAGAATGGATTCATAAATCAATTGAACAAATTGATGCGAGTCTTAAAGCAGCAACTAGAATAAAAGAATTGAATGAAATGGCGAATAATGATCTAGAGTGTGCAGATTACAAGAAAAAGGGAGCAGTACCTCATGATGAAATTGAAGAGAATGATATGGAATTTTCTAAAAACAAGGAAGAATGCTTTAAAACGGTTTTTCAACAATGGAGTCAAGAAGAGATAAGATTCTGTTATCAAGAAATATGCCAGAAAGAAAGTTAGAAATATGAAGCGCAAAAAGCAGAGCAAAGAAGACAATTTGAGGATGCAATGTTGTGGTAGCAGTCCATGGTTGAACAAATATTTGAAGAGGAAGGTTTAGAAGACAAGATCATATTGTGTTTCAACACAAATTCAATAAAATTCAAAGAAAAATTGTAGCAACAACAAGTAAAGAAATATGGAGCATACAACAAGAAATCAAAACGAAGAATGAAGCAATTTCGAGGATATAGAATTTGGAAATAGAGAAAAAAATACAAAATTGTCAAACTTTTGAGTCATTGTAAGCCTAGCTGAGACATAGACCAGCAGGCATGTTTGAATGATAATTGAGTCAATTTATATTGTAAGCCTAGCAAGCATAGTTAAGTTGTGTTAATTCAAATTGAGTCAAGATAAGTGTTGTTTGAGCTATGATGAGTCATATGGTCATAGTTAAGGGGGGAGTATTAGAAATTATAATTACTCTTGCATGCGCGAGTTGGTAAAATTTAGGAGAGTCAGTTAACTGATTCAAGTTGAGTGAGTTCGAGTTAACTTATAGTTTTAGAAAAGTCGCATTTAGAGCGTGTGTGTGCATGTGAAGTCATTTTAGGTGAGCCCTTAGGCGAAAAGGGTTTAAATACCCCTCACCGGGTTCATTGTAAGTATCAATTTTTTGTGTGATCAATTGAATAACCACAACTCATGTTATTGTGTTTGTTAAGTTTTGCACCTTTCCTCCTCTACCTTTCCAACAAAGGTGCACTGGCTCAACGTTCACCCTCTCATAGAAACTACGATAATACACAAGTTTTGTATAAACAAAAGAAACAACACAAATTCGGATAAAACACACATTGCATATATTCAAAACTAAAATGATTATATATAAGGCCTCTTGACCTGGTTCCTACATCGTATTGGGTCACCCTTGACATTTTGCAAGCTACACATATAAACAATAAGACAAACAGATCTTAAAGAACGAGTAATCTTGTCTAATGCCAGCTCACAAATTCTAGAGGCTTACAATATTCTTTCTTTATATATATATATATTATATATATATATATATATATATATATATATATATAAAAGGAAAATGTGTTCTCTTTGGGTTACCATGATGTTCCTTTTAGATGCTTCAAGAATCCGATTTGATTTTGCATGGGGTTTTTTTCCCGCATCATACTCTCATGGTTGAAAGTATCCATGATCTCCTAAACATGTGCTTCATGGTTGCATCGAGTCTATCTCCATGTTGGTCTTCTTTCTCTCCATGTATCGCCGAACTTCTACTTGTACTTAGCAATGAGCTACAACCAAGCCTCCAGTGACACCTCACCATGATCTCTCTTATAGCTTAGTTATTTTGGATCACAGGTTCACCTCCTTTGGAACCTCTCAAGATTCCTCTACTCCTCTAGTTGTTGCACACTACTTACCTCTCTAGATAATTATACCCACAATCACAACTACGGAATTTCCTAGACAATTTCTACCCAACTACAGTTGGAAGTTGTTCTCCCTCATCTTGCACGAAATATTTCCATGTGTTGATACCACTTAATGAAAGTCAATTTTGAGGTCTTTTAATTTGATCCCCAGATAATTTTATTATTCTGGAAGCATGTGGGCTATAGGCCAATGAAAATTGGATATTTCGACATTATTATACAACAAAGAACTCTTACTTCCTCCAAATCTCCAAGAAAAACATTGCATAAGGTCTCTGCTACTCTCGACTGGAGTATCTAAACCCTGAGTAAAATTTCTTAGGTGGTTGTAGTTGACGCCTGCATATGAGTTGGGGCTAGTTAAGGGCTCGATCTAAATTCCAAATTGCTAACTCTATTCGAGCTTGACCCTTCTTGTGCCCGAACTCCTCCTCTCCAAGCTGACTTACACTTAGATTCGGGGGTCAGCACTTTCGAGGTTTCAGCCACCCCCCTTTACATGATTTTATTTTAAAGGCCAAAGCCTCGACCCACGTGGTCCCTACTCAGATTCTGCCCCTCTCGTTTTGACTACCTTGGGCGGTTTCCATGTTGTCGTCCTGGCTTTTCACGTAAGAATTATCGCCCCTTGTCAGGCTAACTCTTACAACTCTCAAAGGCACTTGGGCTTGATCTTCACACTCTGATGGCAACCATAATAATACACCAGGTTTGTATAAACGAAATAAACAAGACAAATTAAGATAAAACACACACTGCATATATTCAAAATTGAAACAATTACATATATGACCTCCCGACTTTGTTCTTATGTCACACTAGGCCGCCTTTGAGATGTCGCAAACTGCCCATATAAAAGGGAAGAAAAAAAAGCTAAAATATGAGGAATCTTGTCACGTGCCAGCTGAGGCCTTTTAGAGGCTTACAGTATTCTTTACATTTCTTTTTAATTAAAAAGAAAAGGAAAACATGTTCTCAATGTTCCTTCCAAATGCTTTAAAAAATCAGATTTGATTTATAGTGAGGTTTATGTTTGACATCATTATGTATTAAATCCTTTTTTATGTACCACCTAATTTCATGAAATATTATATATTAATTTTCTTAAAAACCACTGATACATTAGCTTTATTTATTTTATGACATTATATAATTTATTTTATTACCCCCACATATATATATATATAAGTTTCACACATATATTATATAAGTTTTGAAGTTAGGAATAATAACAAATTGATGTTTTTATTTATTTTTTTGATTTTTATAATAAAATTTTCAGCAAGATTGTGAATTTAATGAATTTGAAAACATGTCATGAGAGGGGCATTATAGTTATATTATATAATTGAAACATACATTCCAAGAAATGAATGTTCGATTTCAAGCAACATAAGATTCTATTTTTAGCCAAATTTCCTTTAAAGACAATCCATGCTTTGAACTTATTAATTTTAATAAAATAAGTTTTATTTGGAACTTAACTTCTTTAACAATTTCGTTTTTATGTTCCTGCGTGCTTTACGTGAATGTTTTGGAACCTACCAAGTAGATGGTTGAGAGCGAGCCGAGCGAAGAGCACCGTCAGGGTGACCAATCTGGTAAGAGCAAAGACCACCGACTGGGAGACCAATCAGGTATGAGTTACATTTTCTTTGCCCAACCATCTTCCCACTGTCTTCGCCTGTCTCTGGACAAATCATATTTGTTATTCGGTGGCCTCTCTGCATGCTTCGCTTCCTAATTTTTGGACACATTTCTGTCATTTTCCACTTGCCCTTCGTATATCGTTCATGTTTCTGTAGTTGATAGGTTAACCGCCTCCTGTCCATGAAGTGCCTCACATACTGGCATCCTGCACTCCTTTAAATCTACTATCCTACTAATTGGTTTAGGTTTGGCACCTTTTTTTCCTCCCTGTGCACCCTGTGCTCCCATGCGTAGGGATGTGGGTTTGATTATCTATCTGCTTTCACGTTTTTGGGGAGATTTTCCTCTGTTTTTGGCCTTATCTAAATCTTTAGGTTCCAGAATATTATTTATATACTCTCTGGAATTCTCCTCTATTGCCTTTTACCCTGGGTTCCTTTGCTCTGGCCGGGTTATAGTTCGATAAAAGCTATTGGAGGAGGTCTATCTTTATGCATTTTGGTGGTTGTCTGTCGATGGTTCGCAGTGCTTTTCCTCGGTTTCGTTTCGGTGATTAAGAATTGCTGCGGATGATTGAGGAAACAAGGACATCAGGTAAAATTCATCATCTCATATCATCTACATTGGTCGCCCTCATTCTGAAGATTCAGGATGCCCCATCTTTCTAGGAATTTAGGCCTATATCACTATGTAATATTACCTTTAAGATTATTTCAAAAATTATTGCCTAGGAGAATAAAGGATACACTCTCCAGATATTTATCACAGGACCAGCATGGTTTTCTAAAGAACATGAATATTTTGGATGCTATTGTAAACATGCAGGAAGGCCTATTCTCAATGCACAAGAACAAAAGTGAAGTTGTCATCCTGATAATTTACCTTAGGAAGGCTTATCACTGTCTAGATTGTTGGAGACGGTAATTTCCCCTGTGCGCGCAGGAGGCCAGCAGCTAAACCGCGCGGTCAACATTCAACCGCAGTGCTAAAACCACTCAGGGCAAACCTAAACCGCTGGGATCATATCGCACCACCCTTCCGCACAAAGCAGTTTCCGTGCAACGAGCTCCGATGCAATTGGGAGCTGACAACTGTCCAGCAAGTGATGCTGGCTTGACATCAGCAAGTCACATCCGTCGGAAGGTAACCTGTTGTCAGCTTACCCCATCCGATATGCGTCCGATCAATTGTGAAGACTGTCCGCCATTCGATCTCCAGGTAAGGTCTCTGTGGTTTAAACTCACCAAAGTACACACGGGCCTGTTCGAAAATTTAATACAGCATGGACCACACGATATGGACCATACCTTATATTAAAACATGTTTGGTAAAAGTTTCAATGTTTTCATACGCCGATTTAATACAGAGTATGGGCGGAAATACAATATAAGTTTATTTTATTATTCGTGCACATATAATGTAAAAACGTTGACTGTGTGATATGTGAAAAACACACGGGGTGAAAAATGTTTTTGGCTCGGCGCAACCAAAGAAAACCAGTGGGACTGTAATTTTAGTCTGCGTTTTTTTTGGTAATTGCACACGGTAAAATGAAGTGGTGGTCCGCAGCACCAATGAAGAAGAATGTGAATCTCACAGGGTGAGATAAGAAATTGGATTCGCAGCAGCGAATGGAGAATAGAGTTTAAACTTTGCATTGCAGGAAATGCACAGAAGTGCATTGCAGGAAATGCACAGAAGTGCATAAATATTTTGGGTTTGTAATGAAAAAGGTTTTATGCAGCAAAGTGATTTTGCTTGTAATGTAAGAAGAAAGAATGCACAGCAGTGTAGAGGAGGCAGGAGTTGAAAAGTGAAAGAAGAAAACCAGGAGCAAGTTCAAAACCATGATTTGTTTCACACAGAAGTGAAGAAGTGAATGTGGAAATCCCTGTAGTTTTTATTTTTCACACAGCAGTGAATGTAAATGAAATATTTACACAGTGGTGTAAAAATTCATAGGAGGCAGAGTAATTTATCTTGTAATGTTTTGGTGAATCCCTCTCAGTAAAAGAGGATGAATATGTCTCTGTAAATTCTCAGGGGAAAACAGAGTTTTGGTTTAATCTTGTTTTTGGTAAATCCCTCTCAGCAAAGAGGATGAATGTGTAACTGTGAATTTATTTTAATGAATGGAAATCTTTTATGGTGGTGCATTACTCTGTTCAGTGAATTTCTTTTAAGGGTAAATATCCTGGAGTAGAGCAAAGGAAACAGAGCATTGCCTCTATGGTGTTTGTCTGGTTTTGGTATTTTCCCATCCCAAACAGAAGAAAAATACCCAACAGTGGTATCAGAGCTAGTCCAGGCTCTTTGATGGTGACAGAGCAGGTTCATGCTTTTTGAAGTGTCAAAGAAGCTGAAGGAAAGACCCTTGTTGCAACTGCAGTAAAGCTTCTCCAGCTATGTGAAGTTTCAGCCAAAGGGATTCAGGTATTCCTCATGTTTTTGAGTTGCTGTCAAAAAAAAAACAGTGAGTGGTTTTTTTAAAAACACAGTCAAGGATTTTAAAAATAAGTGAAGAATGGCAAGGTCAAAGAAGAAAGTGTCCAAATCCCCTAAGGTTGTGTCTCCCTCCTCTGTTAAAATAGAAGGCAAACTATTTGAAAACTTTTTATTTGAGGCTTTAAAGTCTGAAGGGAACTTTGATATATGGGAAATAAAAATGAGGACTTTCTTAAAGTCTGAAGGCATTGAAATTTGGGAGTCAGTGCTTGATGATAGCAAAATGGATGGAGAATCCAAGGAATACAATGCAAGAGCAGAAAAGATAATCCTGGATGGTCTGCCTGATTCTGTAAAGAAGAATCTAGGAAAATATTCATCAGCAAAGGATATATGGGACAGACTGCATGAGCTTCATACAAAGGGAGCACTGACCATGACCATCAATCAAGAAGAAAATTCTGAACCCATCATAGAAGCTGAAAATGAGAAGGTTGACCTCATCAAGCTTCAAGTGCAAGAAAAGGATGAAGAGCTTGCCAAGCTTAAGAAGGAACTTGATGAAAGCAAAAGGAAGCATCATGAAGAAGTCATATCCATGACAAATCAGTTGAATAAAGAAAAGAAGCAGGAAGATGCCTTGTCAAGTCAACTTGAACAGAGGCACAAGAGAGTGAACAAACTTGTAGAAGAGATTGGACAGTACAAGGTAGAGGTATCCTCCCTTAAGTCTGAGCTACAAGAAGCCAAGAAGCAGGCACAAGAAGCTGAGAAGAAAATGGAGAGCAGTCAAGCAGAAATCTCCAAAATGAAGTCAGATATCATCTCTTCTAAAATAGTAGCAGCTGAAGCTACTCATAGCAAGGAAGAAACTGAGAAACAGCTTGCAAAGAAGAATGATGAGTGTGAAAGATTGGAAGAGGAGATTGTCCTCCTCAGGAAGAAGGTTGAAGGGATGAACAAGATCATGAAGAGCTCTCAAGCTTTGGATGACATGCTCAGCTATCACAGATCTCCATCTGATAAATCAGGACTTGGGTATGTAGGTGAATCCTCAAACAATGATGAAAATGCTTTAAGCAAAGGAGATGTGAAGAAGCCAGAAAGAAATGGTGATGCTCCTAGTTCCAGCAAAGGCAAGGAGAAAAATGAAGGCTGCAATAGAAGAAATCCTACTCCAAGTAGACAACCAGCTCCAAGAAGAAATGTAGCTGATGGCAAAAAGGCAAGAGGCAATGGTGATCATCAAAGGATCTCAAGGCAGCAAGGCTTCAGAAGTACATCAAGGAAACCTCCATCTCCGAGGTACCAAAGTTCATTTTTGGGTTATTGTTATTCTTGCTCAAACTTTGGTCATATGGCAAAAGACTGTAGAGCATTTCATGGAGATAGATGTTGTGGTCCCCGACAATCTCCAAGAAATAATTTCACAAGAAAAAATCATGAATTTTTATTCATGAAAAATGTTGAATGTTTCAAGTGTCATAACATTGGGCATATGGCACGAGATTGTAACTTGACATGGGCTCTTACACAAGCTAGACCCATGCAAAAGAAGAAAGTTACACAAGTATGGAGAAGGAAGGAAAGGCAATCTGAAAATCCCTTGAAATCCCCAGTGGATTTAAATTTGTTTTGAGAAGAGTCTGCCAAAAGAAGACAAGCACACATTAAAGGGGAGCTTGTAATTCTTATTGCTGAACTGTCTTAACAGTCACTCTTTGATGAAGACCTTTTATAAGGGAAAAATATGAAGTTAAATCTGCCATAACAGCAGAGAAGAAAAAGGGGCAGCGCTCAAATGTGAAGTGCAGCAGTGCAATGAGAAAAGTAAGCAAAGCATGGAGACCCTCACAGCAGTGGGAAGATAGAACATAAAACAACAGTTTTTGAATTTTTTTTATGGAGCACATGCATTGAAATGCATAGCAATGGAAGGTAGTTTCCTTCTATGTAATGTGAGAGAACATACTCACAGCAGAGTGAGTACAATACACAGCAGTAAGAAAATGTAATGTTTTTCTTCATATGCAATGCAGCATGCA
>APFE030189217.1:3733-29168 GCA_000404065.3 Pinus taeda
TTCTGGGTTTACCTAAAGAGACCCCGTCAAAGTCTACCAATTCATAGGCCCCTTTCGCTAGCTTTCGCTTGAAAACATAGGGACCATGCCACATAGGCACGAATTTTCCAGTGCCTAATTTATCATTTGCTTGATCGTACAATAAGGCTAGATCTCCGTCCGAAAAATTTCGAGGGGTCACATTTCGATCATACTGAGCTTTAATACGTTTTGCATGATATTCGATCACTAATGCAGCATCGCGTCGATTCTCATCTAGCTGAGCCAAGTATAACAAACGTCTTTCCTCTTCAGAAGTGGCTAGAAGTAACTCGATGGCCATTCGCAATGACGGGATTTCGCACTCAATAGGTAACACAACTTCCAAACCATAAACTAGTTGGAAAGGAGTGAACCCTGTTCACGTTTTAACTGAGGTTCAATATTCCCACAGCGCTGAAAATAGCATGTTGTGCCAATTCGACCGATGAATCCCAATGATTCGTCGGATCATGATGACTAGAACTTTGTTGATGGCTTCAACCAGCCCATTAGCTTGTGGATAATAAGGAGTTGAATTGTCGTGACGCAAGCCAAGCTGGCCTGTAAGTTCAGTCATCATAACGTTTCAAAAATGACGCCCATGATCAGTGATAATCACTTGTGGAACACTAAACCTAGCAATTATATGATTGAATATGAAAATCGCAGCTGTTTTTCCGTCTGCCTCAAATGTAGGCATCACCTCGGCCCACTTGGTAAAATAATCTACTGCAAGGATAATATATGCATGCCCCCCGGCTGAGTGAGGGTTATATGTAATAAATTGATACCCCATTTGGCAAAAGGACCAACGAAAATTATAGGGTGGAGAGGAGCAGGTGGAGCGCGCATATTTCAATCAAAAATTTGGCAGTTGTGGCATTTTCGGACCACAATAATACAATCTTTAAACATAGACGGCCAGGAATAGCCAGTGCGCAATATCTTTTGGGCTGTGGCATACCCAGACATATGACCGCCACACGCTCCAGAGTGACATTCATTTAGGACCCTTTCAGCTTCCTCATGAGTCAAACAACGTCGAAAAACAGAGTCCGCCCCACGACGATAAAGAGTATATCCAATAATTTTGAATTATTGGGACTGGAATCGTATTTTTCGACGTTTAGATCGTGAAATATCTGGCCGAAAGGATTGGGTTTGGAGATAAACGATGATATCCCCATACCACGGATCTAAAGTGCTGATTAGAAACAAGGATTCATCCGCAATGGGCTCCTTCACCACAGTTTTCGTGTCAGCACGAGGGAAGTCACACATTAATTCCGCAAAAACGAAAGGTTTCTTTGACTTAGACTTTTCAAACTCCAGGTCGAATTCCTGCAGGATGACGATCCATTTGGAGTACTTGCCCCCCAACAATTGCTTGGTCAAAATATAGATCATAGGGTTGCAATTAGAAATAACTGTAGTCTTACGTAGTAAAATGTAATGACGAAAACGTTGGACAGCTTGAACAGCTGCCAATGCCAATTTCTCCACATGTGAGTATTTTAGCTCAGTTGGATTTAACATTCGACTAAGGTAATATATCACATGTTCAGTACCGAATTCATCTGCCTGAACTAACACCATCCCGATGGTGGAATGGGAGGCGGTGAGATACAAGAAGTAATCCTGGCTGTAGTTGGGAGGATGCAACAACGGCGCATGGGTCAACACATGTTTTAGCGCATCAAAATATTTCTCAACTATCTCATCCCAAAAGAATGAAGTATTCTGCTTCAACAATCGGGTAAAACCCTTTGCAAAGCTTGACATGAGGAGCTAAGGTCTGAGACTTGCTTAGGAGGCTAGTATAAGTGATGATAGACCCATACTGACTGCAAATAATCATGGTGACGATATTTTTGAGTAACACTTCCCTATTTGGTGCTTCCCCTTTCGGTGATTACCCTACCACACTATTTTAGAGAAAAGTGACATTTATGGGATCCACCTTTTCATTTTCCAAAATGTTAATGTGAGTGGCTCTTATTGCACCATGTGTTGGGGTCTTAACATAATTTTTGTTTTTATTACCTATGGTGTTCTAGTTGCAGCTAACATGCTCTAAATATGAGACATTCATGATGTCAGTTACATGAAGGAATTATCTAACTATCTCCCTTTGGTTGTTTCCACTCCCAGTGTCATTCCTTTTTTACCTAAGTTAGGAATCTTAATGCTTTTGAGTGCCTTCACGACAATGACACCAAAAATGGTGTTGTGAATACTTTTTTTTCTAATTACGGTAATGTTAAGCATTCACTTTATCATTTAATTTATCAGCCCATGGCCTACTTGACTTACGAGGCTCTCCATGTTGTATACACAAGCATCAAAGTTCCTACCAATCCTATATGCAAAGAAATGAAACCTATAGGTGATGTTGAACCTAAGCCCAATCAGAGCCTTAAATACCCTACCTTGGTTTAGCCACGTGTTACCTTATGTATTGGAATCTCAGTCCAACACTTAGCTCCAAGTCATTGTTCCTGTTAAGAGGTAGGAAAATATGTAGGGCTATGGTTTCATAGAAACTAGTACTGTTTTCGCAACACTATTGCCAGTTTCATAGAAACTATTTCTAGTTTCAAAAGAGTTGAATAATCACCCTTCACACTCTTAAAAATAAAACACAGCCCAAGAAACATGTGAGAAAGGATGTGATAAGCTTTAACAAATTGCATGAATTAACTTGGTCAATTATACTTAATCTACAATCAAACTGAAATACATAACTTGTAGAAAATAAAAACATGACTTCTAAAATTAAACACAACATATGAATTTACCTTGAGCGGGCCCAACGCGAGGTTTGCCATGTGCCTATGAACTCACAAATTCATTGATACAACTTTAGTAGATAAGACAACACATCCATGGGCATGATTTATATTAAAAAGAGAAAATTTATATTGTAGTTCATGTATTGTCCCTCTATGCTTAAGAGTACATACATTTATAGGTCGAAGTGGAATCTAAGTCCCAATAGACTGCTTGAAATTAGAGATCGCACTAACTAAAGCGGTTTACCACATGATACATCAAATTTCTAAATAAATAGTAGACATAACAAGGAAATCATGTGATCAATAATTCATTTTCCCTTCATGCTATAATGATTGTTACATGCCAAGGCATATCAGAAAATATTCAATCATTAACACAAAAACTTGTGAGCCCCGGATGCGGGTGCCAGAGGACAGCGGGAGGACGAGCCACATGGCTCCCATGTGATCACGCATGCGACGAGCCATGCAGCTTAATATCCTTGGCTCGTCCGCCGTCAACTCGATATTAAGACGGGGTGGTAGCTCAGGGCATTCAATGCCGCCATGGATGACAGTTTGGTGAGAGTCGAAGGATGCTTTGAGAATTGGCATGGCAATTTATACCTGGTCGGGGTCTGCTTCTCGCCAATGCTCTGCGATTTTTTCAGTCAGTCTGGAGTCTGGATGCCGAGTGCTCTGCTGTGGGGGCAAGCCTGGTGCTGGCCGGGAAGAGTGCCATCTCAGGTCACCCTCAATCCTGGCTCTCAGCACCTTGTTAATTCCACAGAGCGCAGAGGCTCAGTTGCCGAATTTCGAAGGGCGAATTTGGTGGGAGGAAGGTGGTGGTCGGAGTTTGGAGGGAGGAAGGTGGAGGTCGCAGAAAATCTTTGGTGGTGGGTGAATAAACACGCCATGGCTCGGCTTCGCCACAAGCAACCATGTCGAAGAGGAAGGGGCTCGAGCAGGGGTCGAGGACGAGGGCAGGCCGACAGGGAGCATCACCATTGCTGCTGCCAATTCTGCCACCGTCGCGCCGGGGTCGCACATCTTCAAGCCGAGCAAGTCGTGGAGATCAGTGGGGCGAACATGGAGGGGCCAGCCCTCCCAGCATTTGGGTCTGTGGTCTTCACCCTGGGGAAGATGGGAGATTCTCAAGGGGTTAGTGCACACATCTCAGTGCTCTTCACGAGAACACCTGAAGTAGAAGGCAAGGGCTCTCCATCAGCAGGGGAAGTTTCTCCCCCAGATATTCCAGGTCAAGAACAACCCCTGCTTCCTCCATCAATCGAGGCCACGGCCTTAGGAAAAGCAGTCTTGGACGACCCTTCCTCATCCCAAGCAGCGAGGGCTCGCGATGCCGCCAAATGGGCTGCTATGTGGGAGGGCATTCCTGAAGGGCTTGGTTGGTGTGAAATTGTGGAGGAGAAGCCACCCGAGAAGGTTTCACCATCTCCAGCACGCCCCTGACACGGCGTCCCTCTCTCTCCTCAGGTCCAGCTTCTGTTTAATTTTGTTTTTTCATAGCACGGGTATCATCCCGCTCTGGTCTTATGCAATCTCGGGTCATAGTCCAGTCTATAGCATCTGTAGCGCTAGTTAAGGTCTGCGTGTTGGTTCTTAGCTATGTCAGTAGGAACGGAGAAGACAGCCCCTGCGTGGGCAGGTTTAGTTTTGAGTCTCAGTCATGTTATTCTGCCTTTCTTGGTTCAATCTAATGCACCTGAAGGTCGCTCAGAAGTTTTCAGGTCGAATGAATCCCCTGCGTGGGAGTTTTTGAATAGCTTGGCCAGAACCGTGGCATCTCAGTCGGCCATGGATTCCATGATATTTCCAGCTACACTGCTTGTAATTTCTTTTCTGTATATATAATAGAATCTTAGACTTTTTACCAAGAAAAAAAAAAAAACACAACAACTTGTGAGACACAAAATTATCTTCTCAACTCAAATGAGATCTGTGGAATGGATCTACTTGTGATTGGTCATGTATACAAAGTCAATGAAATATTATGCAAGTGGCTAAACCTGTGTGTCTGTAACCTTCATAGATGCCTGAATCAAAGTTTTTTCTTCTTTATAACATGTGGTTAAATCTGTGGGTGCCATTTGCTCCTTCCTATGATTGCCACAAGATTGCAACCATGTCATACTAGCTGTACACCTTTACAAGCTTAAGTTAGCACCTCTTGATATATATATATATATATATATAGAACTACTCTTTAATCATATATATATATATTATATATATATATATATATATTTATTATATATTAATTATATATATTATATATATATATATATATATTATATATATATATATATTATATTATAGAACTACTCTTTAATCATCCTTTAGTTGTAATCTATAAATGTGATAAGAAAACTAAAGGACACATTTTGATATCTTAAGCTACCTATGGTGTATGTACAAGATTTTTTTAGGGATAATTTTGGGGAAAAAGGAGTAAATTAGTAAAAGACAAAGCAAGTAATTTCATAACAAAAAAATTCAATTTTTTACCTCATCAGATACTGTGACCTTTGAGGAAGAAGCTGTTGTAACTCCTGAAATAGGGGAAAATCTTGAGTTGTAGCTAGAGGAAGAAGAGGCCAAGGAAGGCCATGACAATGATATGGAAATCATTGAAGCATACCCTTGACAAGGAGACTGAGATAAATGACTAAAAGGCATTCAACTATAGTTGTGCCTAGGAAGAAGAGGACATGATATAACAAGAGGGAAGAGTCGACATTAGCCATTGCAGAAAAGGTAACAACCCTTGATGTAACGTAAGAAACAACAAGGATGGAAAAGGAAACATAAACCCTTGATGCAACATATGAACTAGCGAGGGTGAAAGAAGAAATACATGATGCAACATGGATAGATCTAGAAGAGATAACAACCCATGTTGCAATACTAGATCTAATAGGGGTGGAAATAGAAGATGAAGAACCTATTGTAGAATAGGTGGGAGAAAAGGAAAGTCTCATTGAAACACAATAACCAACAAGATAAATTGAAAAGGAAATCCTTACTGAAGCAAAAGAACTAGTAGGAGAAAGGAGATAGAGGCCCTTCTGAACCAAAAGAACCAACAAGGATGGAGGAAGGGGAGATTGAATCTTTTATTGCAACACAAGAAACAACAATAGATAAATTAGAGAGATTTTATTACAAAATAGGAAGCAAGAAGAGTTGAAACATCAAGTGCTGCAAAATATATATTATATATATATAATATATATATCTATATATATATATAATATATATATATATATATATATATAATAATATAAATAATAAAAAATATAAATAAATACAATAAAAATAAAAAATTGCAACACCCCAAACCAACGTTATTGTTTAGAGTTTGAGGAAAATATATAAGGCCAAGATGAAGAAGAAATATGTGGGTATTCTATCCTGTACTCATCATTCTTTATTATCAACAATTTTTTTTTTTTTTCAAAATTAAATAAGGATTTTCAAGCCAAAATCAGAACTTTAGACGCTAAATTGAGAGGAAACCAATCCTTTGAGGGATTAGACTTATTTTATCCAGAAATACAACTCCTTGACACAAGGGAAAAGAGGGATCTTACTCCTATGGTAAAGGTAACAATTCAAAAGAAGGAAATTTGTGAGTATGAAAATTCTTAGCGAGTGTAACAAAAATACTTCACTTAATTCAGTGGTGACAAATGACCCTAACAACAAGATGTGGTTGTTTACACTTTAGATCTGTAATGACAAAAGAAGAAAACTCGGCAACAAAAAGATCATGTGCAACCTAAAACATAGAACAATAAGAAATAATTAATGCAATAACCCAATAGAATTAGTCTTTAAATGAATAATATTTTATTAATAAAACTCGATGAAGAAGATCTACAACATGGGTCTGTAAAGCCCCCTCTGTGGGATGGGTCCTTTGATGTCCTTGTGCTTGAACGATCCATGTCGCTCTCTCAATATGTAGAAAAACCTAAAATAAATATAGAACTAAAGTGGGAGCTCAAATGACATGAGATGATAATGGTACAATGAAGAATGAATGTAAAACCCTGTTATTTATAAAAAAAGTATTGGCTTGATCTCGAAAATGGAAAATAATAAAGCAATATTGATCAAATCAAGATCTAACCGTCATGAATACTTTATTATATTTTTTGGAGAAGGAAAATATATTCAAAATGGTCAAATATCTTTATTTAGAAATAATTAATAAATACAATGATTTATTAATCACTTCGCGAGGGTTAAGAAAGGTGCGAATTTGAAATAATGATTAAATGACAATTTAACAATTATTCCAAAAATAAAATTAAGGAATAATAAATAAATAGTGCTTGATTTAATTATTCCAAAGTGATTTAGTCAAATGCAACAAGGAATGATTATCAAATAATTATTTAATAATTATTCCTAAAGAAAATTAAATAATTAATGATTTATTCAATTATTCTCATGGGGTTTTCTAATTTTAATCAAAAAATAATTTAATAAAAGTGGTTTACTAAACCATTTCCTATGGTGAAAGTAATTTTTCTATCGTGTTTCGATCCACCTAGTTAGAAATGGCTAGGTGATCATTTTTTAGGTGATAACACAATTCCTACCTAAAAATTGGTTATCCAAATACATAGTGACATAATTGAACTAATAAAATAAGCCACCTCGACAAATCTTGTTTTGATGGAAGATAAGGTTGTACAAATAGAACTCCTTGATGCGTGGGAAAAAGTTATATATGACAAATGGAAAGAAATGATGGCAACGTGTGAAGAAGGGGTCTTTCTCATCAATAAGCACCGACATGCTATCAAAACCATATAAAATAAATTAGAATCCCATAGAGGAAAATGAGACTATTTTATGAAGGAAATGGAGGAGGAAGTTGACAAAATCCTCAAACTCAAGAAAAAGGTGGACAAGCTAGAAATTGAGAAGATTAAGCTTGAGTTGCTGGTAGAATTTGTACTTAGGTACATATGTCCCTCTATTGTCTATAACATATAATTACAAGAGAAATACCCCATATTTTAGAGGAAGGCCATCATGACTAGCAAACCATATGAAATTGCATTTCAAAAAACCTTCTTGGGAGCTTATTATGCAAGCACAAATGAGGATAAGAACTTGCTGCATGATTTGTAGTAACATAACATTCTAATATATAATGATCCAATTTGGAATCCCAACCATTTTGTGGGAAATATTTAGCTAAGATCCTTTGCATATTACGCGAATAACCGCACTAACTAGTCAGTTACTCACTATTACCACAAAATTTAGCAATTCTTGTTGAGGGAACCTTACAAGTCTAAATCTAAGCCAAGTGCTAACAATGGGGTAGTGGCCCATTGTCACCACAACCAAAACCTCCTACTCTTTACATAATTCCATTGATGGGCAGAATCTCGGTATGATAATATCACCTATGAATGATATTCTAAGGGTAGATAATAGGGTGATCAAATGGGATCTTCTTGATAAAGACTCAATATTTCGCTCAAGGCTTCACTAGGAAGCCATCTACTTTCTACAAGAATGCCTAGAAAAATATGCACAAGACATAAAATTTGATAGTTTAGGCAAGTGTTGGATTTCCCAAGAGTCAAGGCAATGAGAAAAATGTTCCTTAAGATTGATTTCAACAAGGTAAAGGCTCATGAAGCCTTCAAAGAAGTCCTCAAGTTGAGAGAAGAAAACTAGGGTTTCCCTCTTAGGGAAAGCAGATAGGGAAAGAGGTTTTATGGATGAAAATGAAGTGGATTCCCACCAAAATGAGAGATATTATAGCCAAGACACTCCTCTTGATGTTTAGGCTCTCCAACCACCAAAAATATACTTCCCTGGAAATTTGCACCAAGCCCTAGTTGACTAGTCTAACCTTAGAAAGACTGTTTTTGAGAGACAAGAAGAGCGGATAAGTTTTGAGGGTGATCACCAAGTGATTGGAATAGTTCCTTGTTCTACAGGTGTATAGATGATGAACCTCAGTATTGCAACAAGAATGTTGCAACTCCCAAGGCTACTGACTTTAATTATCAACTTAGGGGTCGTACAAACTTAAGAGGTATCAGTACTATATGTGCAACATACAATGTGTCCTTCCTTTGCTGTCATGATGTAATGGAGTGCATGTATTGAAGTTAAATGCTAAACTAAATGCAAAAAATGGAACCTTAACCTATTGCAAGGAAGAAATTACAAGGAAAGAGACCAAAATCAAATGATAAAACACACCATTTTATAACTAACTACTAAGAGGCTTTGCTAAGTTAACATGTATGCAATCCTTTTGTCTTAAGCATGTAGATTCAAACCATCAAACCTTCTACTACTGTGCATGTAAATGAATAATATAAATATGTTTTTCTTTTTGTCTTTTTTCATGTTAGAGTGTGAAAGCTAATCTCTTTTGGTGATGTGGCAGGTCGCTTGGATATGATGGTGAATGGTCAGAAGGCTTGGGAGTCAAGTAGGGACCCTTTGCTAGTTTCCTAGAGGATTTTCCCTCAATTCAGCCTCAAACTAGGGTTTCCTACAGGATGCTATAGGATTTCCTACAGGATGTAGTGAAAACCTACAAGATCCCCTGAAAGTCTACAAGATATAGCCGAGAGAAAAATGATGGATTTTGAAGGTGATGGAAAGCTTAGGGAAGGTGGTTGGTGGATGGAATGTGGCAAGGGAGTGCCAAGGACCACTTCAAAACTCAAAACCAAAGTTGGGAGATGGCTGGATTTGCTCAAAAATCTTGGAGAAGTTTCCTTGTGAAATGATGAAATTGGTGAGGGTTTAGTGAAAGAAAGTGAGGACCATGGGTGGATGAAATTGGGATGAGGTTGCTGAGTATGAAATATCTCTATACTCCTAAAACACCTGCATTGCATCAAACATTGACATTTACCCAAAAATCATGCAAACAAGAAGAATTTCATATCTAAAGGAAACATAATTTCATGAGCTAGCTGTTTACTTCATGCATGAGGAAAAATTTGTAGAATGATATAGAACATTGATGAGATCTAATGTAAGACTGAAGATAGAAGAAATGGAAATCAAATCCTACTCTTGAAAACTAGCAAAATGCTGACCTAAGTGTGGAGCAAGAGGGTTAAAATGGTCTTGATGGCATGGAGGTCAAGTAGAGGCCTAATCCCAACTTCAATGATGTTTTTTCTCAATTCGGGCTCAAAACAGGATTTCCTATAGGATGCTACAGTGATTTCCTACAAGGTTTACAAATTTACTATAATTCATCAAATGACCAAGCAAATCAAATCCAAATTGGGTGGGACAAATTCTGTTATTAACTAGGATGTCTTAGGTCCCCATTCCAAGTGGAATCACCCAAAAATACCTCTGTTAACCTATGCTAAAAAATAGAAAAACATTACTAGTCGAAAATCTAGAAATTTGAGAACTAGTGAGCTAATAAATCTAAAAAATGCCTAACCTAATCAAGTGCAAACATAGTTGGGTAATGTTTGTTATGAAATAGAATTTTTTTTTTCGATCTAATGCAAGTGGAATCAACTTGATTAAAGCTAGTTGGCATGCTCTAAAAAATAGAAGAAATTTACTATTCTTTGCCACAAAGGAGTTCCAGAAATCTAGATTTCGGAATAAGAAGACTAATCCAAGAAGCTCAATGATTAATGTGAACTTCCAAAGATTTTCCAAGGATGAAATAATTCTTGTGATCCTACAGATTTACTTACATCAACCATTTAACTCGATCCTACAACAAAAAATCATTAATTCTAAATGCAAAAATAGAAAGAAATAAAAACAAGAGATGCATGTGAATAAGCAGTGAAAAGAAGGAAACAAAATGATACAAAAGGGCTCTGAGGCTCATGGGAGAACAAGATTTAGTAGCAGAACGTGACACCAATCTTCATTATTTTCATTAATAGAATTACATCCCTACAAGAAAATACAATGGAGCTGCAAAAATACAAGCTCTCTCCACAATAACACTAATGAAAATTTGGGAGAGGTGTATATGACAACATGAGAAAATGCGAACACCTCGCTCTGCAAGCAACGACACAACCCTAATCCATGTACTTCCCTAACCTTCCAAGCTCGCGCCACCGTGCTTCTCCTGACCTCCCTTCCATGGACGCGCCTGTAGGAGGGGAGGGATCCTCCCCCCCTCCTTACACCGCCTCTGCCTCTGACACTGAAAAGCCTGAAATACCTCTGACCTCTCCTGGCGACTTACCAGAAACTGATCAGGGAGAAAGACAGATGAACAGTGAAGCCGATCCCGCAGCAGCATGTGACGTGGATGACAAAGGAAAAAGCGTGAATCAAACGTCTTCTTCGTCACAGGCAAAGGAGATCTCGGGCACTTGCATTCTGAAAGCTGCAGAAAGAATTAAAGTCGACCTCCCCAGTCACCGCATCAATAGCGAGATCCAGTACATGCAGGACTATGCGCTCATAGGCAAGTTCCTCGGCTTCTGGCCAACTGAAAAAGCGCTACAAGGATGGATAGCTTCAAAATGGAAGCCTAAAGGGCAGGTTACTCTACAGCTTGGACCTAAAGGCTTCTTCACAACCATTTTCCACTGTGTAGAGGACAAATCTCGCGTCTTTGAAGGTGGTCTGTAATTTTTCAACTCCTCAAGTCTATACCTACAAGATTGGAAGCCTAGGTTCAACCCTGACAAGGAATATTTCAGTTGGGCTCCAATATGGATACGAATGTACTCCCTTCCTGTGGAATACTGGAGAGAAGAAACACTAGCAGACATCGGCAACAAATTAGGGGTCTTCATCAAAGTTGTTGAGGAAACCAAAACTTGCAGATACACCTCTTATGCCCGGATTTGCGTCCAGATGCACTTGACCAAAGCTCTCGCTGATTTGGTAAGTCTCTTCCATGACGAATTTGAATGGAAGCAACCTTTAGATTACGAGCATATCCCCTTTCGTTGTCGTAAATGCCATGAACATGGCCATCTCTTCCGAGATTGTCCTCTGAACTCTCAGACCAAATCCCTAGCTAATGAATCCAGTAAAGACTCTGAAGGATTTACCAAAGTTCTGAATCATCGTCGGAATGCAAAGAAAAATCATAATGTTCCAGAAAGCCCCTTCAAACCTGATTCCCAGAATCGTTTTATTTTGCTCTCTTCTCCAAATTAGCCGGAAAAACCAAGCTCAGAACCCCAGGAGAACCCCTCACTCCCCTCATCGCCCCATGCACCCAACACCCCTAGGCCCTCTCCCACTCCCATTCCTCACAGCCTCATAACCAGCTCTCACTCAGATGCTGGCTCTCTCCCCTCCACCACAGGGAAATATGTTCCAGAGCCCAACCAGGCCTCAGCAGTGGAGCTAGATGCAGCTCTAGCCCTCAGTGTATAGGAAATAGTAGCTGTGGAAGATCATAGTACACCCACCATCATGGAAGAAGATACAGAGAATGTTAGCCTAGATGGTCTAGACATCTTCAAACTAGAAATGGCATGCAAGTAGAAAGAATACAACTCAATACCCCCTTGGCAAATCGACAAGCTTGAAGGAGTTTTAATCAAAGCACAGTGCAACAAAAGTCTGGGCATACAAGCAGGAAGCCCATGGGATGGAAAACAAATTCTCAAAGAAACTAAGAAAAGAGGGCGCAAAACAGACCTACAAAGGACAATCATAGTAGGAGAAATACTTATGGAAATCTGGGAGATTCCCTAAGTTGACAAAGTTTTACAAACCCAAACCCCACTGTCCCTCATGAAGCTCATCTCCTGGAATGTGAGAGGGCTCAATAGCCCCTCAAAACAAAGAATGATAAAAAACTTGATACAGCAAGAAAAACCATCATTAGTTTTTCTTCAAGAAACAAAAAGCAATAATACTCTATAGAGAGAATCCGCAATAAAGTCTAGTCAGGCAGCTGCTTAGTTTCAGTAGATGCCTCTGGGGCTTCTGGCAGATTGGCTATCTTGTGGAACCCACAGGTTCGAACTCTAAGAGATTTTCATGTTACCCATTACCTCATCTAAGCATCCTTCCATCTCATCGGCACCAACATCCATGGGCACCTCTCAAATGTATATTTTCCACAGAATAAAAATTAGAACTTCTGTATACTCTCACCATACTCAATGCAAATAGGCAATTCCCCCTCTGGATTAGTGGAAATGATTTCAACATCATCAAGACGATGGAGGAGAAACAAGGAGGCCGAACAAGGCTAGAAAATGACAACAATGGTCTTAGAGAATTCATTCAAAATAATCAACTAATGGACATTCAAACCTCCAATGGAGTCTTCACTTGGACCAATAAGTGCAGGGGCACCCAACACATTGCCTCCAGACTAGATCGGTTTCTCATCTTGAACAACGCCATACACCTGGGAGGGGACTTTCACACCTCCATAATGCCACAAGGTGGATCAGATCATTGGCCAATCATGTTACAATGGTCGCAGCCAGGCACAAGAAGCAATAGACCTTTCCAATTTGAAGCCTTCTGGCTCTCAAATCCCAACTTCAAGACAGTAGTAAGTGAGGCATGGCAATCATTCATCCCACCGACAGGTGCCAAAATGTTCCAATTCCAACAGAAATTAAAAAACTTAAAACAAGTTCTCAAAGTCTGGAATCACACTCAGTTTGGCAATATTTTTGAGAACTACAAAAGGCTGGAGCAGCAAATGAAAGCACTTCAACAAACTCTCATCTTGGAAGGTAGAACAAATGAGCAGGCGCATCAGGAGCAGATTCTCTAGAATCAAATTGAAGCTCGTAGGCAGCAAGAGGAAATCCTATGGCGACAGAAGTCCAGAATCAGATGGCTCAAGGAGGGGGAGAAGAATACAAAATTCTTCCATAGAACTGCCATCCAAAGAAGAATGCATAACAACATAGCATTCATAAATAACCAACAAGGGGAAAGGTTAGAAGTGCATGAAGACATGGAGAAGGAATTCAAAGATTACTTTCAGGAAATTCTCTGGGAACCTCCTGGAAACAGAGATCACACCATTAGAACGATCACGCAGCACATTCCTAAAATCATAATGGAGGATCATAACAACAAACTGCTCTAGTCCATTTCACTTCAGGAGGTAGAAGAGGTGATGGCCCAACTCAAGGATGGCAAAGCACCGGGTCCTGATGGTTTCACTGCCAATTTTTTTCACGAGTTTTGGGAGCTCATCAAAACAGAGGTATGGGAATTAGTGGAGGAGTCAAGAACTATGCACTGGATTCTACCCTCCCTCAATGCAACTTTCTTAGCACTAGTACCTAAAGGCAATGAACCTAATAAGCCCGACAAATACAGACCGATAGCACTATGCAATGTCATTTACAAGATCATCTCTTAAGTACTGGCGAACAGGCTCAAACCTCTCCTTCCTCTTCTCATCTCTCCGAAGCATACGGGTTATGTAGAAGGGCGGTAGATTATGGACGGTATCATTCTATCAAATGAAGTAATCCACTCTCTAAAGCTCATGAAAAAACCAGGTATGATTCTAAAGCTGGACCTCTCCAAAGATTTTGATAAACTTAGCTGAAATTATATTCATAAGATGTTATTGCCTTTTGGCTTCAACTCCACCTGGACTAGATAGATCATGAATCTCATTTCCTCTCCCAGCTTCTCTATCCTGCTCAATGGCTCCCCCTCATCACCTTTCCGCCCCTCCCGTGGTATACGTCAAGGGGATCCCCTATCTCCCTTCCTTTTTGTCCTAATGGAAGAAGGGCTAAGTCGACTCCTCAAATCCACCATCTCATCCCAAGATCTAAAAGGTATTTCCCTCCATGGTCTTCATCCCCTATCCCATCAACAGTTCATAGATGACACCATGATATTTGGTCATCCCTCCTCTCAAGAGGCCAAAGCCTTTAAATCTCTGCTCTCCCTTTTCTCTGACGCCTCCGGCACCTCCATCAACGCTTCAAAGTCTCAACTCTTCTTTTTCAATACCCCCTGTAGAAATTTTGAATAATTTAACACATATTCAATGGAGACTATCCTGATCATGTACTATTGCGGAAAACATACACAATACATAAGCTCCTCTACGTTGATCATCAATATAGCAGCATCAATAACAATAAAACATCAAGAGCATTCACACATTAACACAGTATGTATCCCGGGGAAAGCATCTCGCTAAAAACCCCAACTATCTGTATATTAATGATTGAGTCATGTAACATTACACAGCATAATACTTCTCACAAGTATCTCCACCTCTGTTACACACAATACAGCTCAGATCTGAATCAATCACTGGCTCAAATCTCCTCCGCTGCTTGCCTGCCTCCACTGTGCAATCCTGCAAGAGAATACTGATGAATGAATGAAGCAAACTCGTATTTCCTTTGGATATACCACGCAATCCTCATTGGCATACTCAATCCCTCTAATTGTGCAAATCATCATGCACAGCTATAGTCAAACTGATAGCAATCTGATTCTCTAACACCTGTCCCTGCTGAACTGAACATGCACTGACATGCAACTGAGTTAACTGATGTATTCATTAGTTGTATTATGAGTTAATAACTTGTGAATTAATTAATAACTAATTCACCCAACTCATCTCTAGTCTATTTGCCAGTTAGACTAAATACAACCAGTTTAACAAAGCTAAACTGAACACAACTCCATCAACTGCACCTCCAGTCCACTAAACTCAACTCACTTGAGTTCTAACTGAAGTCCTGCATGCAAATATTAGTCATCCCATAGGTAACCACGTATTTCCTTCTGGGATCTGCATGTACCACATCCGTAGCTCATCCTGAAGTGCTCCAAGAGAAAAAGACAAAGTTTATAGTCTAAATATTATTATGAGCTAATAATATTTGACTGTTCTATATTTAGACTGAGCAGTCACTCCGCTGTGATCTAAAAATAGAAGTCCATCTATTTTTCCCAACTTGATCAATTATCCATAAACAGCAACATGCAATCCATAGACATGATCCATATGTATAAAAATAGACTTGCGCCAAAAATAGCCTGCGGGCCCACTTAGTGAAGGCGACTCCTTTCCACTAAGCTCCATCATCTTGTTGCATTCTTAACAAGCATTTCTTGTTGCACACTTTTCAACACGTAATTCTTAGACTGTAGAGACTAGGGGAAGAAAAATGGAAAGTGGAAAGAGCCTAGGAAAATTGTATTAAGTCAAGAAATGGCATATCCAAATCCAGATCAGGGATAGTGTGCTAAAAAAGTGGGAAGAAAGGACACCTGAAGAAAGAGTGTAAACATCGGAAGGGAAAATAAGGAAATGGACAACAAGAAAAAAATCATGAAGTGATTGTGACAGATAATATGTTGCAATATGATTTGATTATTTCATTAGAGAATATTATTGATGCCTGGGTGGTAGATTCAGAGGTCTCATTCCATGTCACACATGATAGGAAATATTTTCATGGCTATGTTCAAGGAGATTTTGGATAGGTTCGTCTGGGTGATGATAAATCTTGTAAAATCATTGGAGTGGGTAATGTGTTTTTAAAGAAACAGATGGAAACCAATGGTTATTGAAGGAGGTAAGGCATGTTCCATATCTGAAGAAAATTATAATTTCAACAGGGCAGTTGGGAGGCAAAGCTTGTGTAACTAATTTTACAGACAAAACCTGTAAGGTCATTAAATGAGTCCTAGTAATAACAAAAGGAGAAAATGTCGGTACATTGTATTTATGCAATATTATTTATAATTTTGTTAATTCTTTAACCTGCACAGAAGAAATACACCACTCTTGCATCATAGGCTCGAGCACATGAGTGAGAAGAGGATGTACATTCTTCACTCAAGAAATTTTTTGCCAGGTCTGAAACATGTTCATTTGGATTTTTGTGAAAAATGTGTTTATGGAAAACATAAGAGAGTCAAATTTATCAGAGATGGGAAGGAAAAGAAGAGTGAAAAATTAGACTTAGTCAAGTTTTTTGTTAGTAAAACAACATTGCAAAACAAATGGGTTTGCAAGTTGAAGGAAGAAGATGGAGGTAAACAAAGGTATAAGGAGAAACTTATGGTGAAGGGATTTGCACAAAAGAAAGGTATAAACATTGATGAATTTTTTTCTCATGTTGTTAAAATGACTTCAATAAAAACTATTTTAAGTCTAGTGGAAGCAAAAGATTTGTATCTTAAGCAGTTAGATGTAAAGAAAACCTTTCTCCATGGAGATTTGGAGGAAGAAATATATATGTGGACCATAAGGGTACGAGGTCAAAGGGAAGGAGAAATTAGTGTGAAAATTGAAGAAGATATTGTATGGCTTAAAACAGGCTCCAAGGCAGTGGTATATAAAATTTGACAGGTTTATGTCTTAACAAGGTTATACTAGATGTCACTCTGACGAATTGTTTATTTTAAAAGGAAAAGTGATGGAAGCTATATTATATTGCTATTGTATGTAGATGAAATGCTTGTTGCAGGGTCTAACATGTAGGAAATAAATGTGCTCAAAGGAAAATTGGAAAATTCATTTGCAATGAAGGATTTGGGTGTTGTAAAACAAATCCTTGGTATGAAAATAACTACTAGACAAGAAAAATCACAAATTAACATTGTCTGAAAGTGAGTACATAGAAAAGGTGTTGGAATGCTTTAATATACAAAATGAAAAACCAATCAGTACAACTTTGGCTAGCCATTTCAAACTAAGTAAGGATATGTGTCCCAAGACCCGGGAAGAGATGGATTATATGTGTAATGTTCCATACACATCAACTGTTGGAAGCTTAATGTATGTAATGGTCTGCACAAGACCTGATATTGCACATGCAATGGGAGTTGTAAGCAAGTATATGGAAAATCTTGGAAAAGAGCATTGGATGATAGTGAAGTGGATTCTCATGTATTTGAGAGGTACCAAAAATCAAGAATTATGTTTTGGAGGTTAAAACATTGCTTTATAGGGATATGTTGATGCAAATATGGAAGGTGAAAGAGATAAAAAGAGGAGCACCACAAGATATGTGTTTACTGTAGGTGGAACAACTGTCAGTTGTGTTTCAAAATTACAAAACATTGTTACACTTTCAACAACTGAAGCAAAGTATGTTGCTGCTATAGAGGCTAATAAAGAAATGATTTGGGCAAGACGCAGGAGATGAGAAGGTTTTATGGTGACAACCATAGTGCCATTCATCTTTCAAAAAATTCAGCCTTTCATTCCAAGACTAAACATATACAACTCAAGTATCATTTCATATGGTTAGTTTTGGCTGATGGGCAATTGAAGCTGGAAAATATACACACTAGCCATAATCTTATAGATATGTCGACAAAGGTTGTAACCAGGGAGAAATCAAGTTGCTGCTCAGTTTCAATTAGCCTTTAAGAATGATGATGAAGATGAGGAACAACCAGGTCCAAAGTGGAAGATTCCATTTTCCAACAAGTGATGCAACAAATGATTTGATATAATCAGTCTCAAAGTGGGAGATTGTTAGATGTGGAGCCTGATCATATTCTTGATTTAAAGGTCTTGTTTCAGCTGTGTTTGGATCCCAATCCTTGACCAGGGCAGCAGGGGTGTGGGGCGACTTATCACCCCATTATTGTTGCCTGGTGGGGGTTTACAGGAAACACCCTTGAAGCTAAAAATAGATGAAAAATTTCCTTGTAAAATATTGTAATTTTGTAGTCAATATGGGCTTTTCATTACGCAGATGATATGATAGTGGAAGTTATGCTTAATTTAGAGTTTTTTTCCCTAAAAGGCAATCCTTCAGTTTATATGAGGGAATTGTATTGCAGATGTGTATTATTATTCTTAGCGAGAAAGAGATAGGAGACTGTGTGAGAGCGAAGATGAAATTACAACGAATATACTGTAGGTTGTGTTTCTTCATTTTGCTGGATAATATAAAATGAAGGATTGATTATTTCTCTGTGGACGTAGCCAAAATTGGGTGAACCACATATATCTATGTCTCTCTCTTGTTCTATGCATTTTCTGCTTGGGTTTACATAATATTTTGTGTATTTCATTGCTTCGTTAATTAATTTATAACACTTCTTCTTCCTCCTACATCTGGCTTGAAAGTAAGGAGTCTTCAATGTGGTCTTGATTTCCAGCTGTTTCACAATCTGGTGTCCCTTTATTTTGGCTTGATTGATCAACTTGTCTTTGCAGCTACAAAGATGTCTTCTGGCAGGGTATCTGATCTAGGTGGATGTTGGTGGCCATCTGCCTATTCCCTTTGGACCCAAACCACTATCTCTTTCCGTATTTTAGTTTCGTTAATTGTAGCACAATTTACTATTTTTGGCAATTTCTCAGGTCTCGAATTTTCGGAGACGTTTTGAGGCTCTAAACAACATTATTTAGGAAAACTGGAGAAAAAAAGGGCTATTAGCTAATGCTTTCCACTCGAAAGTTTTATTCCTTGAATATATATTTCTAGCGAGGTATTGTGTGCTTCAAATGGAAATCATATGCCAAATTTACGACCCTGGGAAGTTGATGTACCAATTTACCCAAATGGGGCCCATAGTTTTGGCACTTCATCTCCTAGGGTTAGGTTTTTGGATCTTTAGGGTTTTCCATTATTTCTCAATAATAAATAGGCCTTTGAGCCTCATTGTAACACAGTTGAGAGGCATGTAGTTGCCACATCTCTTCTTAGAGATAAGCTTCCATTCTATTTGTAAGCATATTTCAATATTTGATATTAATGAAATGGAGTGTTATTTCTGCTGCATCTATGTATTTATGGTTATATCTGTAATTTTTTTATGTTCCTATTTAAGTTCGGATCAATGGTATTAGAGTGGTCTGCTCTTTCTCTATTTTTCTTTGCGTGTCCCCAATGAGGTCTGGATATAAGGAGTTAGGGCTCGAACTAGTCAAACCTTTGCAAGAGCAACCTTGTAAATCCAAATGACCTCCTATGGTAGAAGAGAAGAAATACAAGGGGGCATGAGATATTTTCAAAATCTTGCTCAAAGAAGCCCTCGAGTGACAAAAGAACGAGATGATGGAAAACTTTTCCCAGATCCTTCAGCAGCTACGCAAGGGTGACACATCTCCTTCCAGAACCTACTTTGGAAGCAACACACCCCTTAAGGTATAAGTTAACTTTGACATCCTCATATTTGAGGGCCAGATAGATGTGGATGCCGTAGATAAATGGTTAAATCCGGTAGAATGATAATTTTTTGTTCATGATTTTTCTAGCTGGGAAAATATTACTTTTTCACTTCTCAAAGCCACCCCCCACATCAAGGACTAGTGGGAAACCTACTGTGAGAAGAAGGATGAAAGTATACCCTCAATATTTTCAGTTGCACCTACATGGAATTCATTCCGGGACACCATCAAGTAGTAGTAATAACCTGTTGAGATCTATGAGGACAAATACATAAACTAGACCATGTTGCAGTAGGGAAGGGACCAAGACGTGTTGGAGTTTACCAATGTTTTTCATACCCTTCGCATGAAGTTGGGTATCAAGGATTATGAGAGACATTTGGTACTCAAGTACTGCAGGTGCCTAGACAAGTACATCCAGGATAAGTTGGAGTTCCTAGACATCTCCTCGCTCAACACGATGTACTGATACATTGTCAAGATTGAGCAGAAGTTTAAAAGAAAAAGTGAGAAATTGGATTTGCGAATCCGAAGTAAGGGAAAGGAGCCCCCAAACCGCAGAACAAAGGATAAAGCGAAGGTAGGGTGACCCAAGGCATCCTATCAAAGCCGCAAGAAACGAACAACACCATGAAGTCAAAGAAGGACATAGGAAAGTGGTGTGAGTTCCATAAGAGCCCCACTCACAACACAAGTGAGTGTCAGGCCAAGCAATTGTTGGTGGCCGAGTTGAAGGCTTCAGATTGAGATGCATGTTCTGACTCTGAGTTAGAACTTGACAAGAGGAATGAAAAAGGGAAGCAATTCATTGATGTGGAGCTCAGCGCCACTGTTGTCACCACCAAGTTCTAGAAGAATGAGCCTGAAGATCCAAAGGAGGGGGAGTGTCTCTTCCACTCACATATGTGGGTGAAGGGTTTGTTGCTGCAACTCATTATCGAAAGTGGGAGTGAAAATAAACTCATTTTAGTAGAGGCCATGAAGAGGTTGGGCTTACCATCCTCACCACACCATTGGGTGGTTTCACTAACGACGAGATCTCTGAGTCAGCCAACAGTGCCACCTTTCCTACAGCATCAAGCCCTTCACGGATGAGGTATTGTGTGATGTTGCTCCTCTTGAAGTTATGGTGTATTATTAGGAAAACCATACTTATGGAAGCGACATGTTGTATATGAGTCTAGACCTCACTCTATTGTCATTTATTTGGGTAATACATTATATAGGATACTAGAGGTAGCACAACCTACTGCCATCTATTTGATCTCTGCTAAGAAAAGCAGTAAGATCATCTTCCAGACTGGGAAATTTGTTTTCTTTCTTATTCGACCTCAAAGTAAGGGGAAGGTTGTAGCCACATCTACGGCTCCCGGGAAGGGTTCCTCCATGCAGCTGAAGCAGGTGGATATGGTTGTGGAATAATACAGGGACATGTTAGCCTCATCCATAGGGTTACCCTTGCAATGTCACGTCAAGCATCCATGAACTTGGGACGAGAATATTCCCTATGTGCAGCAAAATTATAATAGATATCTCCATAGCTCAACTGGGCATATTCCCTTTCAAGTGGGTCTAGGATTTCAATCGTTGTGTCAATTGATGTTGTCATGCCTCATATGACTACATAGACATAATCCTCACATGTATTGTTCGAGGCTGATAAAGCGACCAAATTTATTGAACGCATCCAACACATCCTCCAATAGGTTCATGAAATCTTGGAGAAGTCAAATTCCAAGTACAGGCAATGACATGATAAACATCAGGTGCCACAAAAGTTTTAGGTGGGCGACAAAATTTGGTTGCATTTGCATAAAGAACACCTTACCAGATCCCATCGGAATCTCATGCCACCACAATATGGTACTTACACCATTACCAAGGCTATGGGAGACAATGATTTTGAACTCAACATTCCCCCATTCCTTGGCTTGCACTGCGTGTTCAATGTGGACCACCTTCGACCATACTTCCCACCATTACTGGACACATCAGACATTGCACAACAACTCACACCAAGAGAGTTAAACCCAGACTGCATGGAGCATTCCACAACTAGTGTGATTTTGGACACATAGGTCAAGAACACTTTCCAGTAGATGATCCAATGATATTGGGTTGTCAAAGCTGGCCAACTCCTGCACCAAGGCAAGTGGCTCACCAGGGACCAAGTTCAGCAGAAGTTTCCCTATCTCATGGAGGCACTCAACACAATGGGGACCATTGCTTCCTAAGGGGAGAGGACTGATCCAATTGGATCTGGGTGGCCACCCTCCTATTCCAATTGTACCCCCACCACTGTCTCTTTTAGTATTTCAGTTTCCTTAATTGTAGCACACTTTACTATTTTTGGCAATTTTTCGGGTCTTGAACTTCCGGAGCTATTTTGAGGCCCCAAACAACGTTTTTTTGGGAAACCCAAGGAAAACATGGGGTTTAAACCCATGTTTTTTGCTCGAGAGTTGTATTCCTCTGATAGATATTTCTAACGAGATATTGTGCGCGTCAAACAGAGATTGTATGTTAAAGTTATGACCCCAAAAAGTTGTGTACCAATTTACCCAAACAGGTCCCATAGTTTTGGCGCTTCATCTTCCAATGTTAGGTTTTTGGATGTTTAGTGTTTTCCATTATTTCAAAATAATAAATAGGCCTTTGAACCTCATTATAACATAGTTCAGAGGCATGTAACTTCCACGTCTCTTTTAAGAGATAAGCTACCATCACCCAAGCTAGTCTTATTTCCATTTTGTTTGTAAGCATATTTCAGTGTTTGATATTAATTGAATGAAGTGTTATTTCTACTGCATCTCTGTAATTATGGTTACAACTGTAATTTTTTGCATTCCTATTTAAGTTCAAGCCAGTCTCATTCTCCATATCCTTAATCATTATCTTGTCATGACATGAAATGATACTTGCAGTTGAAATCCACTCATGAAGAGACACCATAAATTCGATAAACCCCTAGCCTAACATGATTCATGACAACCATTGAATGAGCTAGAACCGAGAGATAGAATGGGAGACCGGATCAAGGATTGCGTAATTGTGTAGCTTAGGAGGCCAGGGACCAGGTCTGAGCCTTGAGACTACGCATTGCGCAATTTAGGTTGGATTGGACAAGACAACTGCCCAATTGAGGGGCTCAAGAGCTCAGGTTGGAGGCTTGATGCTTGAGGTTTCCCATTCCACAGTTCTAGAGGGACAAAGTTCTATGGGTTGTGTAGTGTTGTGGCCAACAACAACCCCCCTTGTTCATTTAAGTGTTGTCCAAAATACTAAATGAAAGGGGACCCTTAGTTAAATTTTTAACAAAAAAGCAAGTTTTTCCTTTCTTCAAAATAAGGTTACCATCGTAAGCTTAGAAAGATCTTTTCAATATTTTTAACCTAAGTCTACGATAAGGTAAAAGTTTTTAAAACTGTGTTGCAAAAAAGATAGGAAATGCCTTCATTCCCCTATAATATCAGTATGCGCAAGACCCTCGTGTTAAGCATAACATCGCATCGGAATGAAGTAATACTCATAAGGAAAAACTTCAAGATCTACCGATCTGCGATAACACCGATCGCAAGATCGCATATCGCAGAAATAGACTGGCAATATTTGGCAAAAATTAAACTTTTGCGACCTGCGATGTTGCGATCGCTGCAATGGTGCAATCTGCGATGATGCAATCTGCGATATTGCAATTTGCGATTGGCACGATTTGCGATGGCACAATCTTCGATGTTACGTAAGCAAATCATGAATCACTTAATCACAAATACTTTGGGCACGTCATTCAAAGAAAAGCCACTTACCATAATCTGACTCAAGATCATGCACTTTTAATAATAGTAAATGGATTAGTTGTCAGTTATTAAATGAAATAAAGACGCGTGCTTTTGTAAAGGATTACTTCACGTAAAGTGGCATATTTGATATATCTGTTGCACTTAAAACTCTCCCATCACCTTTCTTAATCAGTCATTTCCACTTCACTCGTAATCTGCAGGAACGAAGAGCTAAGATGATTCAAAGCCAAACGAAGGAGAAAATGGGAAAGAAACATAAAGCTCAAGGCTCCGAGGCGAAGGAAAAGACGAAGGAGATGGCGCCTTTGTATACAAACACTGCCTGCAACAGAGATGCAAGAATTTTGACATGGGAAAGCATGTATAGGCTGTTGGAGGAAGAAAATCCCAGAGTAATGAAGGTTGATACTGCCGCAGGCTCACAACGCTCTTCCGAGGCATCCTTGGAGGAGCTAGCATGTTCATTTCTTCACCGAATAGCAGCTAGACCCAAAATTTTACCATATACATATATGATCAAGTGGATACTTGATAATGCAGAGTTGAACAACAGACAATTCAAGGTTCAAGGACATGGGCTCATAGGTTCATTCGCCGCGCAAGACTTAAAGCTTATGTATCATCTTCCTGAACCGCAGACGACTTACAATGCACAATTTGTCAAGAAATTTGCAGGGGAGAACCCAAACCTGGCAGAGACCACTAAAGATTGGTCCAGAAAAGAGGAGCCGCTCAAAAAGGAAAAAAACGGTATGTACAGCACTGGCTCCCTCACCTCTCCGTATTGTTTTGCTGCGACCATGCTTTGTAGACTATTTGGGATGCCGGACATCAATAAATTTTCGTCTGAATGGCTACCACTAATAGACGCTGCCACAAACGTCGATATTATGGATTGGGCCAAGATATTTTCTGATAATCTTTACACGGCTGTTATGAATTACCGGTCTAAAAGGTCCCTGTCTCAAAAGATCTATCCCCCTTTTTATCTGTCCGCATATGTTATGGATACGGAATACTTAGCTTGGCAGGACAGAGAGGAAGGGAAAAGAGCAAGTGCACCTAGGATAAACGAGAGTCATAAAGAATTGCTCTTTAATAAATGGGAAAATCAAATCAGGCAGGCGAAACAAGCAGCGGAGACAACGGCTACACAGGAAAACATTCTTATCGTCTGTGTAAATGAGAATTTACACAGGGCCAACTTAATCACAGAGACCACCTCGGGGCACCTACCAAATAAATTATGACTGGAAGCAGAATGGAAGCAGAAGGCGCAAGAAAAGGGAAAAGTGATCCAGGCATTGAACAGGTTAAATTGGGAGTGTTACTGGGCATACTTGGTCAAGCCACACAGTCAATGGATGACTATGAAATGCATCATAAACTCAGCCGAAAAAGTAGTGCCAGCTCTCATAGATTCTGTTTTCGCAACCCAGCTCAGCACAGAAGTCGGCCAACTGACTCTTCTCAAGTCCATGATGAACACTTGTAGTTTTAAGGACCAAGTACAGAAGTAGCCTTATTTTTAGAAGTTTGTTTTTTCTTTTTATTAGATTAGAAAAAGGACGGTCATTTGAAAACCATATCCTAAATTTTGTAAAGACACTATTATTAGAATTAGGAAGTAGTATTTTAACCCTTCTCATGCATTTAGAGAAGGGTCCAGAGATTTGTCAAAAACTTGTCCTCGGAACATGCACTTCTGCACCCTCAGAGGA
>APFE030189217.1:39156-74375 GCA_000404065.3 Pinus taeda
TTTATCTTAATTGATTTCTATTCTTATGATAGCTAAATGATCTTTATTACCAGTTATTGTTTGAAATCTCTTTAGATCGCATAATAGAAGATATACATCCTGGGTTAGCGTAGATCATATGTGTTGTTTCTCATTAGATTACAATAGCATAGAGTTAGTTTAAGAATCTGAATTAAATTAGCTTTAAAGTACTCTTAGATCAACATTATCCAACTCTACACACACACACCCTTAGCTTGGGAAACTGGTCCCATTATCCCCAGTAGGACCCGCTATGCCAAATGGATAAGGAGCTCCCAACCAAGGTCCAGACCGGGTGGGTATCCCCCTTGTTGTCGACCCGAATTTCGGGGCTTCAATATATTTGGCGCTAGAAGGAGGGCCTGAACATAGTGTCTGTTGGAATGATTTTCAATTGTAACATTTGAATCTGGATGGCTCCTCACAAACTTCCAATTTGGAGTTGCATCCATCTTCCTACCTCTTCCAACACTCCACCTGAAGTGGTAAGACTCTTGTCTCAGGTAAAATTCAATGGTAAGAATAATTCTTCTGCTTTTAATCATGCTCTTCAATTTATTCAAAGAGTTTCAAGTTATGATGTTCAAATAATTGATGAAGGCGTCTTATGCAGAATTTTTACTCTTACATTCACAACGGAAGCTAGAAAATGGTGCAGAACCCTCCCAGTTGCATCGATTCATAGCTAGGACCAATTCGTCAAGAATTTCATTTTTGAATTTGATTGTTATGACTATGACCAGGTATATGATGAAATTGATTATCTACGGAAACAAGATGAATCTGTTAGGGATTTTAATATGCGATTTCATCTTAATTGTCTAAGGTACGATCTTGAAAGTGAACTCATAGATGAAGAATCTTTAGATTATGCTGAACACTCCTTGCCTCCTATGTCTGATCAAGTAGAAATTAGTTCGAGTTTTGTCTCATTTCTTTTTAATATGAACGAGACTTCCAATTTGAATATACAAATCGCTCATAATGAAGAAAGTCCCCAAAGCCTAGGATTCATCCATGCTCTAATACAAGAAGACAAAAGCGAGGATGCTGGAGGAAAGCCTGCCTTGGAACCAGGAGATGACTTTGACACAAGGTCAGATAATATCGTTGCAAGTCAAAAAATACAAATGCCAAGGTTAGAACAACAAACTATTTCTCTTTCAAAAAGTATTAGTACACAAAGGTATGATCTAAAGCCCGATGTCTATGATGAATCTGATAAACGAAGATTTTTCCATGATGATATTCTCAAATGCATTGTTTCAGAATCACAATTTTCTCTTTATCCTGATGTTTTTAGTGATGATAATGTTTCCCCTCTCAACATTAAAGATATCTCAAAAAACACAGAGGATTATTCAAATGAGTCATCATTAGGTTTTCAAGATAAAAAGACAGCTATAGAACATCCTTTGATCATTTTCAAACAAGAACCACTTGACCTTCCTTGTCTGAAAATATACGACGAAAAAGAGAAATCTAGGGAAACCTGTAAAATCATTTATGGTGGTTACTTTGACAACGATGATGTTGTTGATTTATCTCAAGTAACCCATCAAAACTCAGATAATGAGAGATATTCTAATTCGGAAATCATGTCATTCAATCCTCATTTCAAAGCAAAATATCATTTGCCTGATTTTACTATCCAAGACAATATCCCGATCTATGATTCATATCATGAAGAACCCCCCATGCTTGTTCACAATCATAACTTGTCTTCTGATTCACAAGGTGGAATTCGAAATTGCTCGGATCCCATAACTCTGGCTAGTTCTTGTGAACAACAAAATATTCCAAGCCAATCCCAGTTGTGCTATAACTTTATTTGTACAGATAATCATTTCTTTCTTTCTCACTTGCGCTCATTTTGTACAAAATCGGATTGTGTTTTAAATTTTCAGACTTTTGATAGATTACTCTGGTATGTCGAGCACCTTATCAAGGAACATTCAAAAGACGAGCTACCATTTTGGAAAGCTAAACTGTATCAAGGAAGTTTAGAACTTCCTCTATTACAAGATCATCAATCCATAACAGAAATTCATCCTCATTTTTATGATCCAATAGATATCCAGTTGTAAAGAAGTTTTCATGAGAAAGAAATTTCGGGCAGAATTCCAACTGAAGTTATACATTCTTATTCCACATCGAACATTAACAGTCCAAGAAAAGTTTCATTCTTAACACTAATGTTGGAAAGTTACATACGTGTAGGAATAAAAATGAGAAGATGGCTCCACTAGAAGTATCATTTCACCTAGTTAAATTTTTGTATATAGTTAGAGAAGGAGTAGGAGTAATTTAGTTAGGTTATTAGGTTTACTTTTAATAGTTGGTAGGCAAAATAAGAGAAGAGATTATCCCTATTCTCTACATAACCCTAGGGAATGTCTACCTCTCATTTCGTTAAATATTTTTCTCCATAATAAAATTTTCTATGGCTAATAGCATTTGGCATTTACTAAAGTCACCTTTTCTCTATCAATATTTTGAACTTCTGCTTCTATAAATAGCAAATCTTTTTGGAAACTTGATCTTTATTATCAATAGAAATTTAACCCAGATACGATAGTAGTTTCAAATCCAAAAAAATTTGAAGAAATCAATCTTAGTGAAGGAATTGTTTTATGTTAGTACAATGAAAGGCATAGATAACAAAATAAGGATTCCCTGTAGAAACAACCATTTCCAAAGAAGCTCTATTATTGTCGTCCAAAACTTTCTTAAGGAAAAAAATTGACTTCCTCCCTGCTAAAGGAAAACACAGCATTCAGAGAAACAATCCGAGAAAACACTATATCTCAAAGAATAATAGGTCTCATCACGATCCGGCTTATCATGATCACAGATATTATAACTTGCTGACTTTGCCAATACTGTCCACCAAAACAGGGCAACGACTCAAGATTGTTGAAATCAAAAGACAAGGGGTCTCATCACGAGCCGGCTTGTTCAGCAAAAGTGTAAATCAAGTGAATGACTGTGTCATAATTTGGCCACCAAACCAAGACATTGTTCTTTAGAGAATAAAAAAGAAAAAATGTCAAAATGGGTTTTTCTCTGAAAATTTGTAAGTAACCTTAAGCAGGATAAAGGATCATTACTGGGTAATAGGTAACCCTGTCGAGGCTATGGATTCCTGCTGGCAGCAGAGGCTCTACCTGCGATAAAGAAGCATATTTAAAAAAGACTACTATATAGGGAAGACTTTATTTTAATTTTTATTTCAAGACCAAGTAATGGCTGATGTAAATGCAAGGACAAGCTAAGGATACAAGTAATTAAAATAGAAAGGGGTTGAAACAAAATGTCATTGACAGTTTGAAGTATAATATGTTTTATCTTTCTATAATAAAGTTTAAGTTTTCTGAGAAAATTTTTGTTTTCGGAAGTTTTAAAAATGTCAATAGAAGATCAGAGATAACTGGTTCTCCCAAGTGAATTGTCAATTGTTGTGGCCAGCAACAACCCCCCTTGTTCATTTAAGTGTTGTCCAAAATACTAAATGAATGGGGACCTTTAGTTAAATTTTTAAGAAAAAAGAAAGTTTTTCCTTTCTTCAAAATAAGGTTACCATCGTACGCTTAGAAAGGTCTTTTCAATATTTTTAACCTAAGTCTACGATAAGGTAAAAGTCTTTAAAACTGCGTTGCAAAAAAGATAGAAAATGCCTTCATTCCCCTATAATATCAGTATGCGCAAGACCCTCGTGTTAAGCATAACATCACATCGCAATGAAGTAATACTCATAAGGAAAAACTTCAAGATCTACCGATCTGCGATAACACCGATCGCAAGATCGCATATCGAAGAAATAGACTGGCAATATTTGGCAAACATTAAACTTCTGCGACCTGCGATGTTGCGATCGCTGTGATGGTGCAATCTGCGATCTTGCGATTTGCGATTGGCACGATCTTCGATGTTACGTAAGCAAATCATGAATCACTTAATCACGAATCCTTCGGGCACGCCATTCAAAGAAAAGCCACTTACCATAATCTGACTCAAGATCATGCGCTTTTAATAATAGTAAATGGATTAGTTGTCAGTTATTAAACGAAATAAAGACGCATGCTTTTGTAAAGGATTACTTCACGTAAAGTGGCATATTTGATATATCTGTTGCAATTAAAACTCTCCCATCACCTTTCTTAATTAGTCATTTCCACTTCACTCGTAATCTGCCAGAACGAAGAGCTAAGATGATTCAAAGCCAAACGCAGGAGAAAATGGGAAAGAAACATAAAGCTCAAGGCTCCGAGGCAAAGGAAAAGACGAAGGAGATGGCACCTTTGTATACAGACACTGCCTGCAACAGAGACGTAGGAATTTCGACATGGGAAAGCATGTGTAGGCTGTTGGAGGAAGAAAATCCCAGAGTAATGAAGGTTGATACTGCCGCGGGATCACAACGCTCTTCCGAGGCATCCTTGGAGGAGCTAGCATGTTCATTTCTTCACCGAATAACAGCTAAACACAAAATTTTACCATATACAGATATGATCAAGTGAATACTTGACAATGCAGATTTGAACAACAGACAATTCAAGGTTCAAGGACATGGCCTCATAGGTTCATTCGCCGCGCAAGACTTAAAGCTTATGTATCATCTTCCTGAACCGCAGACGACTTACAATGCACAATTTGTCAAGAAATTTGCAGCGGAGAACCCAAACCTGGCTGAGACCACTAAAGATTGGTCTAGAAAAGAGGAGCCGCTCAAAAAGGACAAAAACAGTATGTACAACACTGGCTCCCTCACCTCTCCGTATTGTTTTGCTGCGGCCATGCTTTGTAGACTATTTGGGATGCCGGTCATCAATAAATTTTCGTCTGAATGGCTACCACTAATAGACGCTGCCACAAATGCCGATATTATGGATTGGGCCAAGATATTTTCTGATAATCTTTACACGGCTGTTATGAATTACTGGTCTAAAAGGTCCCTGTCTCAAAAGATCTATCCCCCTTTTTATCTGTCCGCATATGTTATGGATACAGAATACTTAGCTTGGCAGGATGGAGAGGAAGGGAAAAGAGCAAGTGCACCTAGGATAAACGAGAGTCATAAAGAATTGCTCTTTAATAAATGGGACGATCAAATCAGGCAAGCGGAACAAGCAGCAGAGACAGCGGCCACGTAGGCAAACATTCTTATCGACTGTGTAAATGAGAATTTACACAGGGCCAACTTAATCGTAGAGACCACCCCGGGGTACCTACCAAATAAATTACGACTGGAAGCAGAATGGAAGCAGAAGGCACAGGAAAAGGGAAAAGCGATCCAGGCATTGAACAGGTTAAATTGGGAGTGTTACTGGGCATACTTGGTCAAGCCACACAATCAATGGATGACTGTGAAATGCATCATAAACTCAGCCGAAAAAGTAGTGCCAGGTCTCATAGATTCTGTTTTCGCAGCCCAGATCAGCGCAGAATTCGTCCAACCGACTCTTCTCAAGTCCATGATGAACACTTGCAGTTTTAAGGACCAAGTACAGAAGTAGCCTTATTTTTAGAAGTTTTTTTTTCTTTTTATTAGATTAGAAAAAGGACAGCCATTTGAAAACCGTATCCTAAATTTTGTAAAGACACTATTATTAGAATTAGGAAGTAGTATTTTAACCCTTCTCATGCATTTAGAGAAGGGTCCAGAGATTTGTCAAAAAACTTGTCCTCGGAACATGCACTTCTGCACCCTCAGAGGAGGTTTTGATGAATGGATGGATCGAGATTTATTAATATTTGCATTTGATGTCTGCTACTGATGTTGCACTTTTGTACTCTCAGTAGATGTTAGAACAAGTAGAGATAAATCGTTTTTGCTTGAAGTTTTTGAGTAGGATTAGTCATAAATGGTACTTTTATCTCTTGGCCATTTCTGCTTATATTCTTTAAGTGATATACAATTTTCAGTTGTTTATATTTTATTACATGAATGTATGGGTTACCATTTGGCACTTCTGTATGGTGGAGTCATTTGTTTATGTCTGACATATGAATAACTTATTATGCGATATGTTGTTCACAACTGTTTTGCCTAACTTCTTATGCAAAGTGGTTTATCTTCATTGATTTCTATTCTTATGATAGCTGAATGATCTTTATTACCAGTTATTGTTTGAAATCTCTTTAGATCGCATAATAGAAGATATACATCCCGGGTTAGCATAGATTAGATGTGTTGTTTCTCATTAGATTACAATAACATAGAGTTAGTTTAAGAATCTGAATTAAATTAGCTAAGTACTCTTAGATCAGCATTGTCCAACTCTACACACACACACACCCTCAGATTGGGAAACTGGTCCCATTATCCCCAGTCGGACCCGCTATTCCAAACGAATAAGGAGCTGCCAACCAAGGTCCGGACCGGGTGGGTATCCCCCTTGTTTTCGACCCAATTTTCGGGGCTTCAACAGATCAGAATAGAGAAAAATGAACTGAACATCATACCACATGGATCCCAAAGAAATAGCTGCAATTTTTCAATAATCTCCTGCTAAAACTGATACAAAATGATGTCTACTCAAAGCATAAGCATCCCGCTGAGTCCAACCCTTTACAATGAGAAAGAAGAAGAAGATATAGACATTGATTCAACCTCCTCCCATCCTCAGGGATCAAATTCCTAGGATGAGGAACTAATCCATCAAAAACTGAACAAGAAACTAGAATCTAGGCAACCTATCAACTTGCCTCTAAAAGGGAGGAAACTGATTCATTTGTCCTCAAGATAACTTTTGACCTAGTGAATATACCTTACAGTAACTATTATCCATCCTATTTATGCCTAATTACCATTTACATTATTAAAAACATCATCCATGACAGAAAACTCAAAATCACAGTCATGGCACAGTGAAGTGAAAATTCAACATAAAATTGTCTTATGCGCAATGCCCAAGCTCTATGCGCAACGCTTTTTGCAGGACCATTTTGGTGGTCTTCCTGGTGTCCAAATTGATCTCATGATAGCTCATTGGAAATCCTATCCTGTCTACTTTCCAAATATACCTTTAGTTCCCAAATTTGAGTTGATTTGAACCCTCAAAAATGGATTCTCCCACAACTGCTTCTGTGGCTCAAAAAGAAAGCAAAAAGGTCATGTTTTGGATGTTTTTTGACCTTTTTGTTGACAAGATCTGCTCCAAAAGCTTAGTTTATCCACAGGGTGAATGTAATCATCATTTTGAATCCAAAAATGCTGACCATTTCCTGTTTAGATGCCCCTATGAAAAGCGCAGTGCCGCATAGAACCAATTTCTCTGAGTCAAAAATTGCAAAATCCTTCAAAAGGAATTTTTTTTTCAAAACTTACTCAAAATTTGTGGAGAATTCCACCATCACGTGTTTGGGTTAGAAAAGGAAGCTTCAGAAAGAAACCTAAGCCTATCACCCTCCTTTTTGCCTTTGCATTCGTGTTTTAGTCTTGTCTTCATTTTCTTGACCCTTATGTTCTAAATCTTGTTATGGGTCCTATAATGGCGAGCCATGTGCCTAATGATTTGATTGTCCCTGTTGGCCTTTTGTAGTAGCTTATAAAAATTCAAATTTTCCTTGTCAAGCCAAGTTTCTCTATCCTCCTTAATCTCCTTCTCAAGTCTTTGTTTTGTAGTCAAGGTGGTTGGGGTTTCTTCCTCTTGCATTACTGACTTGCCTTTGTCACCTTGTCTCTTTTCTTTGAGAAGTTCCAACTCCATGAGGACTTGTTTGTCACTTATTTGCTTGTTCTCTTGATAAAGGTATGAAATGACATACTTACCTCTCGCCAAGTTGTCCATCAGTGCTTGGATCTGTGCATCTTTTTCCCTTATGGTTATATTTTCATTTGTTGCCTCATCTTGAGTCTCCAAGTCAACTATTTTAATGCCATGATGAACTTGTGGGTGTTCTAGTCCATCATGTTCCATCAAATCAAATTCCCTTTCCTTTTTATCATTGAGGCTTTCCTCCAACATATTTTCTTTCCCTCTATACGCCTGCTACACCTGTTGTACTTGTTATGTTGATGAAGAAGGCAAAGCTCCTTCCACAGTTTTTGGAGCAAGCATTTGCCTATGAGCTGATGAGGAAGGCAAGGCCCCTTCCACATCAAGTGGAGTAAACACTTGCCTATTCACTGCAAACAACTTTGTAGCCCCTCTTTGATATGTTTTGTAGGCTTCTGGATTCTCGACAACTTTAGACTCTTTAGCCTTCTCACTTTTCTTTACTGTGGCACTATTGGAAGGCCTTTCTAATTCTTGGGGCACCGTGGAGGAATATGAAGACCATTGAAGATGTCATTGGCAATAAATGTATCCCAGGAGATTTTGAGGAGGTTGAGATGATGTATAACAATCATCTTAATCAAGGAATCGTGATATATACTACTCATCTGCTGGGGGTATGGCTTTTTCTGTACAATGTAGGCCATCTTCTCAATGTTCGTGAATAAGAAATACAGGATGTTCAACATTTTCACTCTTGTAAAGTGCATAAGAAGCCTAATATGATAGGTGTACAATGTAGAAAATTTGCCCTGACATGTAAAATACTTCATAATGATCCTCATTATAAGGGCATTCTTGTCTTCATGGAACCTGAAAGGAAAGGTCCTCTTCTTTTCATTCCTATACCTAGATTTGATGTATGGCTCATAGTAGTTCTCATCCAAATCTTGTGCCTTATACCATTTTCCCCCACATTTGGAATCCTTGTAGCATTAGCAATGATGGAGGATGAAACTGTAAATGTCACCCCGACAAGAGTTACTTTGTTATCACAGAGATTGGCTACAAAAATCCTGGTCAACTCAGGACGATGTTGAACTCTTTGTACCTATTCACAAAACTCATAACAACCTAGATGCCTAAAACAAGAGACAGTCATATGAGAAGCTTATAACTCTTTGATGTTTGATGGTTCCTCTCTGATAATCCTGCCTCCCTTATGTGGTTTTCTCTGATGCTGAGGTTCATCTCCCATGCTTTCACTGCCACTATTTTCCTCATCCTCATAATCTCTATCCTCTTTATCCATGTCTGTTGAATTTTAAATCTTTGAAACCCTAGAGAAGGTAGTCAAGAAGTGAGTTATGGTGAATAGGGATAGGGGAAGGGGAGACGAGCTTGTACGATGTAGGATGAGATATATATGATGTGAGAGTGAGAAGGAGGGTATTTTTTGGTAGGGACTATTTAGTAAATAGGGGTTTAATGATTTTGTTTTGGGGATTAGAGTATAGGGGATAGGTAGAGGGATTTTGTTTGAGGGAATTAGGGTATAGGGATAGGTGGAGGGATTTGTTTGAGGGAAATAGGGTATAGGGGATAAGTGGAGGGATTTGTCAACAGAATGTGGGAATAAAGGATATGATAAGCAGGGAGGGTTTTTCAGGCAACCTAGGGTTTGAAAATTAAAATAGAAAACAAACTTCAAAATCATGAAACGAGTGTCCGAAGGATAGTTCAAGGAGTGTACTTACATGTTTAGAGGCTCTATATAGCAAAAGAGTAATTTAGATGGTTGATAGGGTGGTTTTGGCGTTTGCTGGTTGATAGGGATCCTGTAGAAAATGCAATCTTTGCATAAATCGAAGTAATGGAGTGGGAAAATGACAAAAATGATGGAGGGATGCATGGTAAGGAGTGAAGAAAATGAATATGTGAGTCGCAGGGGTCTCCTTGGGATCCTCTTTTGCTCCTTAATTATCCTTCTCACCCACCTGCAAATGGAATTTCCATGAAAATATATATATCTATCTATCTATATATATATATATATATATATATATATTGATTGAAAAAAACTAGGCTACCTCAGAGAGGTTTTCACCCTAGCTATTTTCCTTGGGCACCTCAAGGAAGGTTTTCACCCTATTCTCTTTTTATTTTTGTTTTTTTTCCTTTTTTTTGTCATCACTCGGCCGCCTCAAGAGGTGTTCAACCCAAGGATGGGACTCAGGTGCCTCATGGAGGTTTTGACCTGAGTCCTTATTATTTTTTCTTTTTCCTCAATGATTTGATAAGGGAGGAGCTAGAACTTGTTCCACATCACTGTTTTATTGATATCATCAACGAACTCTTGTTTTGATAAAGGTATTTTATACATTTTCAATCGGTGTCCATTAACAAGAAAAGGAATGGCTTCTTCATCTATGGTTCTGATGTTCACTGAACCATTATCATGGCGTCTCTCCACAACATAAGGTCCGAGCCATCTTGTCCTTAACTTTCCCTTGAAGTCCTTATACCTAGAATCATATAACAATGCCCAATCGCCTTCCTAAAATTGCTTCTCCTTGACATTTTTATCATGCCAAATCTTCCTTTGAAGTTGAACTACCTCTGTATGTAGGAGGGCCTGCATTCTGAATTCATCCAAGCCATTCAATTGGAACAATCTCTCTTTCTATGCACTGGTGAGATCCAAATCTAGTTGGGCTACCATCCTTAATGTGTTATATTCAAATTCAATGGACAGCAAGGCCTTTTTCCCATAGACCAACTCATAGGGTGTGAATCCAGTGGTGGTCTTCCATGTGGTATTATAGGCCCAGGTGGCCTCAACTAGTCTTTCTGCCCAATCCTTCCTGCTGTTGCTTACCACCTTGGTTAAGATGCCCTCTAGTGCTCTATTGATTACCTCCACTTGCCCATTAGCTTGTGGATGATAGGGAGTGGAGGTCTTATGCTTGATCTTGTGATGGCTAAGTAGGTATTCAATCATGTTGGAGGTAAATTGGTTGCCTTGGTCTGTGACCAACTCTCTAGGGTACCCAAATTTGTAGAATACATTCTCCCTTAGGAACTCAGCCACCTTCTCTTCTGTTGCTACCTTAATTGCCTTGGTTTCAGCCCACTTAGTCAAATAGTTAGTGCACACAATAATGTATTGTTTTTGCTTTGAAGGAGGGTCAATAGGCTTAATGAAGTCCATGCCCAACTTGTCAAATGGTTCGAAAGTCACTTTAGGCTACAGAGGCATTTCATCTCTTAGAGTAGGCCTTCCCATCCTCTAGCACCGATTACACTGACTAGTGCACTTTTTCACATCCTGATGAAGAGTGAGCCAATAATAGCCTGCTTGTAACACTTTGAATGTTGTCCTCTTTACTGCAAAGTGACCTCCACAAGGCCCATCATGACAGGTCAGAAGGATGTCAAAGATTTCCTCTTCCCTGACACACCTTCTCAAGATTTGATTTGGGCCAAGTTTGAAAAGATTACCCCCAATCCAAGTGAAGGGGGCGCTTTTCCTGACTATCTTTCTCTTTTCCTTGGAGGACAAATTTAGTGGGAACTGTGCTGATACCAAATAGTTTGCTATATTAGCAAATCATGGAGAGAGAACTGAAATAGAAAATAAGTGCTCATCTAGTAACTCATCATCCACCATTCCTTCTTCACCTATAGGAAAATTTACCCTAGATAAAAAGTCTGCAACCACATTTTCCTTACCGGGCTTATCAACAATGGTTAGATCAAAACGCTGTAATAAAAGTAAACATCTTATAATTCGAGCATTCACATTTGGTTTGTTCATTAAATATTTGATTGTAGCATGGTCAATATGCACAAATATTTGATAGATTGTAATGTAATGCCTGAATTTGTTTAATGAATGCACAACAGCCAAGAGTTCCTGTTCAGTCACTATATAATTTAGTTCAGCCTTTGATAAGTTCTTACTGATAAAATAGATATCATAAGGCAGTTTTTCATCTATCTGACCTAGGGTTGCTCCTATGGATTTGTGTGAGCCATCACCATGAATATGAAAGGGGAGGGCCTAGTTTGGGCCTCGGAGAATTGGTGCAGTGGTTAAATTATCCTTTAGGATGTCTAAAGCCTCTTGACAGCTTTTTGACTATATAAACTCAGAATCTTTGGCCAACAAACCAAATAAATGAGAGGCCAACTTGTTGAAGTCTTTTATGAACCTTCGGTAGTATCTAGCTAACCCTAGGAAACTTCTGACATCTCTCTACTTTTGAGTTGGTGGGATCCTTTGGATGATGGCCATTTTGTTTGGGTCCACCTGCAGTCCTTGTTGAGATATTGAATGACCTAGCACAATCACTACAGTCATTAAGAATTCACATTTTTCAGGACTGAGAGACAAGTTCATTTCAATGAACTTGTGCAGTACTTTGCCTAGGTTAGACAGGGCTTCTTGAAAATCATAGCCATAGGGTGTAAAATCATCCATATAAATCTCCATCGCATCATGGACTAATTCGACGAAAATACTCAATACTGCTCTCTGGAAAGTGGCAGGAGCATTGCATATGCCAAAAGGAATGACCCTATAAGAAAAATTACCACAAGGACAGGTGAATGTGGTATTATCCTGGTCTTCTGGGCAGAACTGGATTTGATTGTACCCAATGAATCCATCTAGGAAAGAGAAAAACCTTTTTCCTGCCAGGCCATCTAGCACTTGGTCAATGAAGGGTAGAGGAAAATGATCCTACTTTGTGGCTTTATTCAACTCCCTATAATCAAAACAAATCCTCCACTTACCATTTTTCTTGGGAACTAACACCAAAGGAGAGACCCACACACTGTCAGAGATAGGGTAAATGAATCTTGCATCTAGTAGTTTTTGCAGTTCTTCTTTGACTATATCTTTAAGAGTTGGATTCATCCTCCTTTGTGGTTTCCAGACTGGTTTGCAACCTTCTTTGATATATATGTGGTGAGTACACACTGAGGGGTGTACTCCCTTCATTTCCTTGTGACTCCAGGCGAAGGATTCTAGATTTTCCTTTAACATGTTGCATAGCTTCTCCTCTTTGAGCGTGGAAAGAGATGGATTGATTTTCAAGGTTCTCTCTAGGCTGAATTCTATGGTTTTGACACGGACTAGGTTGGAATTGGCCAAGAATAAGTCAATTGGAATATTGTTCTGGGTTTCCTTTACTGCTTCTTCTAAAGTTAATGAAACAAGAGTTGGACTTTGGAGTAGGTGTTCAATCAAGTCATCCTCATCTTGTTGTCCTCCTCTCATGGTTGCTTCCAAAGCATAAAGTTGGGTGGAATAAAATTCATCTTCTTCCTCCTCCTCCACCCATAAAGGTAAATCATGCTCTAGAGAAGGTTTTGCAGGAGGGTATAGGACTAACTGCTTGGACATATGTCCATTCTTGATGGTCATATTTCTAGCGTTGCAGCTAATGTAAGCATCGGCAGTGGCCAACCATGGCCTCCCAAGGATGAGAGGATAACCAGTAAGCTTAGCCTTAGGCTGGAGAACTAGGAAATCTGCCGAGTACTCCTAGGAGTTAATGGAGACCATCACATCATCCACAATTCCCTCAGGGGTTACTGTGGAATGATTTGCAAGTTGCAGAACTCTTGTGGTCTTCCTCAATGAATCTTGGAGGTTGAGCTTGAGCATGGTTTCGTTAGTCATCACATTAATGGTAGCCCCAAGATCGATCAGAGTGTGTGGGACAATGGTGCCATTGATGTGCACATCTACTACAGGGCTTCTAGGTCCAAATATTTTGGACATATTACCTGCCCCAGCATTCAGTTGGACAACTGCCCAATGAAATTAATGGTAGGGGCATCCCTTTTTCACCTCCACGGATTCTTGAAGCATTTATCCTTAATCAACTTATTGTAAATGGGAACATATTTTATTGCTTGGAGAAGGGGGATCTTTACACATAGACTTTTCAATTCTCCTAGAAGTTTAGTCTCTTCTGGGGTAGGCTAGAGTGGTTAGGCTAATCTCTCAAGAAAGGGTGGATTTACTTTAAGGTTTATTTCATCTCTTTATTCCTCAACCTCCCTAGGTGAAGGGGGAGGTTTTTTAACCGGGAAAATTCTTCCAGATCTCAAGTTAGTCTCCTGGATTTCCACAGCATAAGTTGGATATGATGTCTCTCCATTGTATACTTGTTGAGCTTGCCATTTGTGTGGGTTCAGATTTGGCTGAGAAGACATCTGGGGTTGCTTGGGTGGAGCAGAGTGTAGGAGTTGTGGTTGGGTAGGTGGTGGAGGCAATAGAGCTGGAGCATTGTTGTATTGGGGTCTCCACCCCTAGAGTGGTGTATTCCACTGGGGTTGTGCAAAGCATAAGGTTGAAATGATTGGCTTGCTAGCTAGGAATGATACTGAGATGCATAGGACCAAGGAGAGGGTGTAGACTAGGAAGGATGAGCAGGGAGTCCCCAAGAAGGTATAGTTGTGGTTTGGTTGGGGTTGTAATATGCATGGGATGACCCTTGCATGCCCTGCTAGTATGGTCTAGGCCCAGGAGGTCTCCTTTGGTTAATGTAGAAAAGCTACTCAGTGACCCCTTCATTTCCTTGATATACATCTTTGAGTCCGGGTAAATATGGGCACTTGTCTGTGGAGTGGTTTTCCTCACAGACTGAGCCAATTTCAATAGAGTTCAACGGACATTCATTCCTAGAGTGCCTCTTGGTGCATCTGGGACAGAAGATGGCCAAGGCTCTCCCTACTTCCTCCTGCTTCCTTTTAATGTTCATGGTGTCTAGTTACAAGGCAAGGGTTTGCAGAATCTCACTTTTGAAAACTTCCAGCATGTTTCCAATTTCACCCTTGATGGATGAGTTGGAAGATGATGTACTGGCCATAGGTTGACTACCCCTATCCTTTTTCCTAGCTACCCTATAATGGTTTCTGAAGACAGTCTTGATATCCTCATAAGGTAATTGGTAGATATCTCCTCCTGCTAATAAATGTAAGGTATCCAGAATATCTTCTCTTACTCCCCTAAGTAAGACCAGCTTTAGTGACTCAGGGTCAAGTGTGCACCTGGCCCTTTTGTAACTAAGTTGCAATCTTTCTTCGTAGTCTTCTAAGGATTCATCATGGCCTATGGTCATCCTGAAAATTTCTTCTTTAGTATCCTTTGATTGACAGTAGTCCCGATATTTGTTGTTAAAGGCCTGCTGCATCTGAGCCCAAGTTGTGATGCTATTTCTAGGTAAACCCATGAATCGGCGCAATGCTGCATCCTTGAGGGTAGATGGAAATAGTTTTAACTTTTACTCATCATTTATACAGTCATAGGTTCGACATATAACAACAAACTCAAATAGGAAAGTGTTGGGGTCCTCTGTGGTCTAGCCATGGAAATGAGGTAGGGCAGAGGGGCTTATATTTTTCATCTTAGTGTCCCCATTGGTTTCCCTAATGGGGAAGGCAACCTCAACTCTCTCTCTATTCCCTCTGTCATTTTGGTTTTCAGCCATTGGTTCAGTAGGAATGGGTTCCTCTTCTTCTTCTTCACCTGTAGGTTCTTCAAATATGTTAGGTTGCTAAACTAAGGGTTCCTCTAGTTCACAACCACCGAAGAAGAGAGAAGGTTGGGTGTTGGATGCAGTGGGGGTATTTGGCAAAAATTTCCCTAAGTTGTCCCTATTCCTATGAGGCATGAAAGGAAATATTTTTGGGTTGGTTTTGTATTTTTTTTTTAACTTGGAAAGTACTTGCAGAAATGAAATTGTTGATTGAATGAAAATTACTAACAGAATGAAAAAGCTACTTTATGAATTGAAATCCTACTTGTCGAATGGAAAGGAAAGAAGATAATGCATGCAGACATAAACTAATGGCAAAATATTGAAGAAAAGAAATAGAAAAAAATAAAGCAGTTGTTACACTGAAATTTGTCATCATGACTATCTGCAGTTAATATGGCTCCATCAATAGTCATATTATCCTCCTTGTCAAGCCTTATACCTCTGCTCTCCATGTCAAACTTCAAAAAGAGAGAAAGTCATTAAAAAACATGTTTATCTCTGGGTACGCAGGTTCTCTCTACCTTGCCTGCGTGTACGCATCCCAAGCTCATTGTCCCTGCGTACTTGTACGCTCTGTAAGTCAAGGGATGGGTGCGTACTCCTGTAAAGGTCAAAAGGCGTGAGTTTCATCTTAAAAAAGTTACTTGTGGTCACTTCTAGAGCTTTCTAGAAGAGTGTTTGACGTGTATTGAGCACCTCCAGATGGTTCATGCATCCCTATGACAGAGGAACTTATCCCATAAAGAGAGGAGCTACCCCATCCAAAAGAGGGAGTATCCCATTGATGTTGGACCTGAATTTCCTCTCGAACACTATAAATACAGGCATTGGGCCAGAGGAGGGGAGGTTGAAAGCTGAACATTCCAAAGGGTAGATGGTGCTGGAATTAGGACTTCCTTGTAGAAGCTTGTGAGGAGAGATTACCATCCTTTCTTGTTTCATTTGGAAGTGGGTGAGCTTATCAAAGTAAAGGAAAACTCTTGCTGGACCCTGGCAGGAACTTGCACAACACCAAGGCTCAGGTTGTAATGGTTTCTTTTGTTTCCTATTAATACAAATAAGTCCATTCTTCTCAATGATTTGTTGTTAATGAGTTGTTTCATATACTCCTTGGTCTATATGTTGAATATGTTTTGTTTTATGGGATATTCAGGTGTTATGTAATCGTTTGATTGTTAGTGTATGCATGTTTCGAAGTGAAGGAGGAGCTCATCTGGATCGACGAGGCTAGACTGCTACAACAAGCGTTGGACTTGAGGTAGGATCGAAAAACACTTGGTTTCTCATAGAATAATGTATGTTTAGAGAAGGATTGCTCTTAATTGTCTTGTTTGTCACTAGAGAGTCTTAGACTCCTAGGGAGGTTAGTTTTGTGAGCAAAAATAACTCTTTCCGCATGACAATATGCACAACTTACCCAGATGATATAACAACCTGTCATGAATATGATAATTGATTTCTTCCACCTGGGCACCATGAGTTAGTGATTCATACATATCTTTGAAATCAACATTTGTATTACATTGTTCTATATAACTTTCATATTTCAAAGAATTATTCCGTAGCACTCTTGAAGCATTCAAATATGGTCTAGACAACATATAAACTACTTTCATTGTGACACCTTTCTTGTACTTAATTACTAAGTGAAATTGCTGAAAAAATCCCATCCATTTGTAATGACGAGATTGTTGCAACTTAGTTTGAGACTGAAGGTACTGAAGCGGTTGATGATCTGTGTGAATCACTATTTCCTTACTCATTAAATAATGTCTCCATTTCTTAACACTTTCAACCAAAGCAAATAGTTCTTTATCATATGTCGGATAATTCATTAGTGCCTGAGAAAAAGTTTCAGAATGAAAACAAATTGGTTCTGCTTTTTGATGTAATACTGCACCCATTGCATAACCACTAGCATTTGTTTCAATTTCTAATGGCTACTGAAGATCTATCTTTAAACTAAGACTTACAACCTAAACAAGCATCCTGTTGATACTTATGTTGTTCTTTTACAACCATGAGTAAATATTTCTTACTTGAACTTATTAATTGCTTCATCTGATTAACTAAAACGAAATCCAAGTGTGATTTGAGTTTATGTTCCCTGCCAATATATTCAATCCCATCTTTATTAAGGTGATATTTATGCTCTTTCCTATGAAGCACTACATCACGATCATAGAGATAAGGACTTCCTAGCACTACTCCACATATGTCTACTGGAATCACATCTAAATCCAGTTCATCAATGTAATTAGTTTTTATGACAAATTTTAACTAACACTGCTTTGTGACATTAATCTGAGTCTCTTGATTTAGCCAACCTAGTGGGTATGGTCTTGGATGATTTTGTGTCTCCAAACCCAATTTCTTAACTAAATCTTCAGATATTAAATTTTCCTGTGATCCACTATCAAATAATGTATCTATTTTATTGTGCTTAGAAGTTATCCTTATGTGAAATAATTCAACCCTTTTATCCTCATTTTGATGATTTATGTTTGAATAAGGTGCAAAAGTAGTAGAACTTGAACCAGTGTCAGAAGTTTTACCTGTCAAAACCATTACGGTATTTTACCTTCATCACCTGAGTCAGGGCCTAAATCTTGTTGGATTTCTACATTAGCCTTCTTTTCACCTTTCTTGTTCGGGAACTTATTTGGTCTAAGTTCTGGGTGAAGTTTCCAACATTTGGACTGATCATGTTGGATCTTATGGCAATGAGTACAAGTAGGTCTTTCACTTTCCTTCTGAGCTATCCCTGATCTCTTTCCATTCAAATTTCCCTTCCTCTTAGTATCTTTGGAATCCTTGATTTCCAACTGTATGGATGGTTTATGTGAAAAATTGAATGGTCTACCACTTGATTCAATATGTATGGCTTGAACACACACTTCATCAAAGTCATCAGGATTAAACATCAATAATGTATGCTCTAAATATGATTGTAAATTGCCAATGTACTTTAATAAAGTTTCACGTGTATCCAATGGAATACCAAGCGCCAAAGCTTTCTTAACAAATTCTTGAGTAAATTCTTGAACATTCTACCCCTTACCTTGCCTCAAATGCTGCCAATAAAAAACAACTTGCTGCATGTGTCCCAAATGATAGAATTGTTTCTTGAGAGCTTTTAAAAACTTAGACCATGAAGAGATTAATTTACTTTTCTGCTATACATCTATTTGAGTTTTACTTTCCCACCAGATTAAATATGTTCTCTCCATTCTAAGTGTAGCTAATTGAATTTTTGTTTTATCATAAGAAATGTTTTGAATATGAAAATACACTTCTAACTGCTTAGTCCAGTTATCTAACTTTTTAGGATTCATTTCGCCATTATAAATAGGAAGCTCGAATTTTACATCAAGTTTCATAAGAGATGCTTTCTTAGGTTTATTTTCTATTTCAGAATCTAAACTGGAAGAAGAAGAAGAAGAAGAATATGATGTAGATGATGGAGGAGAAGGAGGTTTATCCACCTTTCCTTTACCCTTGTCCTTCTATGATGTCTTTGAAGAAGAAGTTGCATCTTTCGCCTTCTTATCTTTGTAGAGTTCTCACAATATCTACTGCATTCTCAAAAACAATTTCTGAAACTATTCCTCACCCATATTCTCTTCAGGAGTTTCACCTGCCTAAGATATTGTCATGGTCGATTTATGAGAGATTTTTCACTTTCCAATCTCTAGATCAAACTCCTCAAGTGTTCCTTCTCCACATCGCGACTTAGACTTGGTTAACATTCACTGGCAAAAATTCTACAAAAGAAACCTACTCTGATACCAAATTATATGATTTGAAATTGATCATAAACTAAAACTGAAGTAGAATTGATTAATTTCCAATCAAGATGGGCATCCAATTTATTAGGATTGATCGAAAGAGGTATTTTACACAACAAAAACACTAGACTAAATGTGCACGCATGCACTTCTTGTCTTTGTCAACATAAATCTCTCTCTCCTAGATTTTCAATGCCTGTCTCGGTTCCTAATTCTGCCTCCAGATGGCCAAGATAAACTCAAGTCAGTAATTGACTCTCTAGATCAGCTTCTTCTTACAAGACTCAAAATCAATCTAATGCATTTTACATGAGAAAAATGATGAATTTATAACCCCTCAGGTTCATTCGAGGCTCTGAAGCTAAGATAGGAATGAATGGGTGCATTAAAGGTTGAATGTGCTCTATCTTGTTGGATGAAGACACCTTAGGGAGTGGTTACATGGTGATTGAATTATATTTATGCTAAAAACAACATAAACCCAAAATATAACTTTGGGTTAACTCTGAACCCGTAGCGGTCAACTAACGGTGTGGAGTATGGCTAATCCACTGGCATGTGATAACTATTCTGGTGGCAATTGAGGCTATCTCCACGGTGGTCACAACAAACTTCTCCGACGTAGTCATGGTATTCCAAACGATAGTAAGTCTGTTCACATGCCCTGACATTCGATGGTTTTACTCTCTCCGCTGCAGTTAACCAAACTACGTGGTTGAGGAACTGTGACTGTTTCCTTCACTTGCATTCACATGCTCACCAGTTCCGTTGTGGTTAGAGCTCGTGGTTAGGGATTGTGGGTTATGTATTTGTATTGCATTGTTTAATATATATAGTTTGATAGGTGGGTTTTTAGCTTAGGTTTATGTGTATAGGTTTATTACATAGGTTTAGGACTTAGGTTTTAAACCCTTGATTTATAGTTTTTATACTTAGCGTATGTTATAAATATTTTTCATCACATTATATAAAAAAACCCATTACAAATGATATTGTCACCATGTGACAATTAATCATCAAACACCACCAATCAATAATTTGGACCACATCTACCATGAAAAAATAACCAACACCAGAAGAACTAAAGACAACACTGGTGAAGATGATGAAGCTGAAGATGACCTAAACTCTTTGGATACACTGGATTGACAAGATCCTCCTAGATCAACAATGAGTTGGAGTCGATGTGAACAGAACCATTGGAAGGAAGGACTTAAGGCATCCCACATAAACCAGTGTGAGTGTAACCCACAGGTCAATAATTTCGAAGACATTGGATGAAGAGAGATGAAGTAACCATTCTGAGGTACATTTCTGGCGTACACAAAATGTAGCTAGCACACGAAAAAAATCCTCTGAACCAATCAATAATGAAAGATGACATAAAGGTGAGGAATCCACCAATAAGGTCAAATGGAAACCAACTTATTGCACGAATCCAAATGTGTGATAATATAAGATGATGTCAAACACAAGGGAAACCACTCAATTAAAGACCCGTAATGTGGATCGATGCTGAGCACAAGGTCACCTATCGATGATGTAAATAGGGGTAGGGTGAAACTCTAGGTCTACTCTAAGAGAAAATTTTTGGAGCTAATAAGAGCAAACCCTCCAGTAAGAAGTCAATGGGGACCTTCTTAATTAGCAGGAGTAAAGGACCATGTCACTGATGTGATACTTAGAATAACTTGACAAACTAGGTATGGCTGATAGAAATGAGTCAAGAGACATTGCAGAATGGCTGACAATAGGTTTACTTCCTTGAACAAAAGAACGACTTGATGCAACTTTATGGTCTCATAGAATAACTTTAAGGCTGACTAGAGTTTCACCCTATCGATGATGTAAATAGGGATAGGGTGAATCTCTAGGTCTACTCTAAGAGAAAATTTTTGGAGTGGATAAGAGAAGACGCTCCTGTAAGAAGTAAATGGGGACCTTCTTAATTAACAAGAGTAAAGGACCATGTCACTAATGTGATACTTAGAATAACTTGACAGACTGGGTATGGCTGATAGAAATGAGTCAAGAGACACCGTAGAATGGCTAACAATGGGTTTACTTCCTTTGAACAAAAGCATGACTTGATGTGACTTTATGGCAGCATACAATAAATTTTTATAATTTTGCAATGCAGGAGGAGTTAACAAACTCTCCATATGATTAGAAGAGATAACCAAACGGTGAAGGAATGACTCAAGAACAAGGTTATGGATTCCCTAAAGTCAAACTAAGTCCCATCTCGATGGAGGAAAAACTCATTTGAAGTGATTTGTTCAAGGGTGACATGAATGAATCCTACTACCATAAATGATGAATAAATTGTCCCGTTCCCAGTCTTTTTTGGATTATTTCTGTCTTTTTCATATTTTAAAGCCTAAAAGATGGTAAAATAATGCCTATAGTATAATGGAGAGAAAGAATGTCAAGGGAAATTGCACTAGTTCCTGGGTTTGTAACATTCTTATTCTTAATGCAAGGTGGCATATACTAGTCATGGACACTCGGGGGATGTTCCTTCCCTGGAAAAGGGTGTCAAGTTGCAAGGGCTAATGAATGCATGATTTGAGCTTACCAAAAATTCATGGTCAAAATTGGCTTATACATGAGTCCAAATGAAGCTGACTTAAGGCCAAAGGGGGTGCAAGTGGTAAATATGCATTACAATAGTACAACCCAACACATGGGAGCCTCTAGGGTATACATCCAGAAAAATAATGAAGAAGAAGAAGAAGAATAAGGTTTCAACACAAGTTCATGGCAGGACGCAAAGTAATGGTGGGACCTCAATATATGATAGTGAGGTTCCAACTAGGAATCCCATGGAAGGAAAGGCTCTACCGCTATGTTACAACTGTACAAAACAATGAATGAAAGAGTTAAAAAAATCAAAACATAGTGGGGTCGACCCTGTGGCTAAATATCACAATATGAGGTCAAGATGCATAATGGAATGGAAAAGTGATATGTCTTAACCTATATGCCAATTTATAATATGATACACACCACGATAGGTCGTTGACAGTGGAATCAAAGCAGAAGGAAAAATATCACTATCTGATAAGAAAGTCTTCGTCACCCTGAAAAATACTTTTCCCAACACTTCAAGAAAAGGTCAAAACATCAATAAAATAATAAAATTAAAAATAAAATTTAGGAAAGTGGGTTTTAAAGTTTAATTATAAATAGAGTTTTGGACTCACCCAATTTCATTTTTACCATCCAAGTGTTCAGGAGATAGTTTTTAGAGAAAATTTGGGCAAGCCAATCCAACCAATTCCACCAACGAATCTAGAAACTGCAAACTCCAGGTATTCACGACCTTAAACTCTTCCTTTTGATCAAAAAATTAATAGATTAGATCAAAATTTTGAGTATATTTCTTAAACTTTAAAATCAGTTCTGTGTGTATGCAGGTCTGAGTTTATAAAGTCGCATATAGAAATCTCTATACACGAGTTACTAAAGGGAACATCCTGTATATATGCAACTGTCTCTTATAGAAACCATGTATGTGTAGAGAAAAGTTTAAAAACAAATTTTTGATGGATGAAATCTCCCAATTTTTCAGGATGTCGATCATTTGGAGGGAAAGAGAACACAACGATGTGGATAATGGAGTATTATAAGACCAAGAATCATTGTATGAATTGTAAAATTGTGGTTTCCTCAAATTCTTCATGCTGCCCAGTATGAGAGCTCAAACTCGATTATTGGAGATGTTGATTCATTATTGGGACCTGAAGCAAGAGAAATTGATCATAGATTCAATGCCTTTATAGATCGAAGTAGAATAGATCTACTTCATTATAGGACTCTCCCGAAGGGGAGAAGCAATGAATCTAAAAGGCAAGGCCAATGAGGGCCTTAATATTTCTAATTGCATTGACATGTACTATGCAATAGACACTAACAAAGTTGGTTCACAAGTCCCGATAAAACAAACTACAAACTTAGCTATCAAGATAATCCTTTTTGCTATTTCCAGGATATCAAGTTTAACTTCATTGCATCAAGCCTTATGACTAGCTATGTTCCTCGCATTAGAACACATAAGACCAATAACGTATGATTGGTGCACAATGATCTTGGCCAACATGAAGAAACAATTGACATCAATGAGATATGGGAAGACAAAGAACTCGGGTTATGGCACCATCCTCTATTCATTCTTCTTTGAGAAAATTCCTATGCTACGAACCAGACTAAAATCTTCCATCAACAATCCTAGAGATCCAAGGATGGCTAGATGGGAAAAATTGATCAGGAGACTTGGCGGAGGCAAAGTCACCCAGGTGGCCTTTGATGATGAGTTCTTTCGGTGATGGGAGAAACAAGTCTTGTCCATAGAGGATTAACGGTATGAAGGACTAGACTTCTGAGGGACCCAGAGCTAGCAATTCTTGAAGGAGTTGCATGGGGAAACATTAGTAAGTTTTTTATTTATAAGATATTTAATTTTTTGGATTTTTGAAGATAATATCAAGAAATTCTAAGTCTTTTTTCTTGAAAAAATATCCTTACAATATAAATTGATCATGATACAAATGTGGGACTAGTGAGACCTAAGGGTCTACTGAGGCATAGGCATCAAGACAAAGACACAAAGAGAAGTATTTGAGTCTGAGAGGATCCTCCATACTGTACATAGGAACTTGTAGAGTTTGAATCACTAAGTTCCAATGACAGCGATAGAGGATCTTCCAGAGGCTATACAAAGATGAGTGGTTGGAGTACCACAAGAGTGGGTACGACTCTTCTGATGAGTGGTGAATTCCATCATATTCTACTAGGATTCTCATCTAGGGTAGGGCCCGTAGAATTATATTTTAAATGTTTGATATTTTTGATATAGACATGATCGAGCTTGAGCCCTAATTTTTCAGAACATTTGTCGATATTTTGTAATATTTTGACACACTTATTTATCTATATACAAAGATTTCGTGATGACTTGATCATATATACAAATGATTATTTGATGTTTTGATTTAATGTGATGAATTATTGATATGCCAATCCATTGCTTGGTTAGATATAGAATCAAAAATGCATTATCTAATCATGGAATGTAAATGAAAATAATAAAATTAAATGACCTTTGCATTAGTATCACTCTCAGAAATTGATGGTGTAATCAAGGATCCCTCACATGATAAATATTGTTTAATTGAGACACAACCAATTGTGAGTCCAAGTAAACCACTAATGATTCAATACCATAATATATTTATTCAGAAAGTAAATTAATAATGACATTGTATTCAACCATATTATTAGAATCAGGAGCAATACATATGCCTCTTGTGACCAACAACTGACCAGATGGATAATATATTACCCAAGCGACATAAGCTAAATTCTAAGAATGTCTACTAGCACCATCTATGAATCCTAAGTACACTAAATCACCATGACACCTATATACAAAAACTAAAACTATATATAATATTTACAAAACAAAATAAATGCTAGGCATGAACCTAGGTATAATACTTCTTGAGATAGATCCCATTTTTGGGCTACGACAACACATTCCCTTCAAAATCAATCAACTCATAAGAACCCTTCTCCAAGACCATTTAAAAAATGAAAGGGCTATACCACATAGGTTTGAATTTTCCTTCCCCTAAGGTGTCCTTACCTTTATCCTAGCTCAAGACAAGGTCGCCTTCGGAGAAAACCATAGGTCGTACAAACTTTTCATATTGAGAGTTTACTCTTTTCTTATTGGCATCGTTCATTGTGGTGACATCACGACATTTATCTTCAAGATGTTCCAAATGAATAAGACACTGTTCAAGACTTGAGGTGTTTGGAAGAAGCTAGATTGCCAACTTAAGAGATGGAATCTCACATTCTATAGGAATATCGATTCCAAACCATAAACCAACTGAAAAGGAGTGAAACCCGTAGCAGTCTTTATAAACATTCAGTATGCCCATAACACAAGATAAATCCTGATGTAGGTGAATCACTGTTATTGAGAAGGAATTTGCTTAGTGCAGAGCCAGAGATTGGAGAACCAACACAGAGGAAGAATTTGTTTAGAACTACCTATAAATCCAAAGGTAAGTGTTGTAAAGTAATAATTGATAGTGGAAGCATTGACAATCTTGTTTCTACAGAGATGGTTGACAAGCTCGGACTAGCAAATACCATGCACCCTACTCCTTACAAGGTATCATGGTTATAGAAGGGACATCAGATTATTGTGACTAAACAATGCAAGGTGGAGATACAAATTGGTACGTATAAATATGTGATATTATGTGATGTAATGCCCATGGATGTATGCCATGTATTGCTGGGAAGACTGTGGTGATTTGATAAAAAAACTATATATGATGGAAGAAACACTTATACTTTGGATAAGGATGGAACTAAACACACATTGCTGCCATTGAAGGGCAATGCTAACAAAGGAACACCTGGAAGTAGTATTATGTTGATAAGTGGAAAGGAGTTGCTGCAGGAAGTAGTGAAAAGTGAGGTGTTTCATTTTGCTATTGTGGGAAGACCAAAGGTGATTTTGACTTCCACAAACTTGGATGATTTGACTGAAGAAGTTAAAATGATGTTAGATGATTTTGCTGATATTATTGTGGATGAGTTGCCAAATTCATTGCTATCGATCAGGAGTATTAGTCATCATACTGACCTAATACTAGGAGCAAGTTTGCCAAATAAAGCAGCATATAGATAAACTCCACAAGAGAATGCAGAAGTTGGAAGACAAGTGTAGGAACTCATGGATAAGGGGCTAATCAGAGAAATTCTTAGTCCATGTGCTGTACCAACAGTACTCAGTCCAAAGAAAGGAGGAGAATGGCACATGTGTATAGATTCTAGAGCTATTAACAAGATCACAATCAAGTACAAATTTCCTTTGCCACCCATGGATGATTTAATGGACTATTTGAGTGGATCAAAATACTTTACTAAAATGGATTTGAAGAGTGGATATCATCAAATAAGAATCCGAGAAGGTGATGAGTGGAAGACTACATTTAAAACAAATAGTGGATTGTATGAGTGGTTAGTGATGCATTTTGGACTCACTAATGCACCTAGCACATTCATGAGATTAATAAATGAATTCTTGAAGGAATATGCAGGCAAGTTTCTTATTGTTTATCTTGATGATATTCTATTTTTTAGTAAAATTAAAGAAGAACATTTAGAGCATATTAAGTTGGTTCTAAGAACTCTATAGAAAGAGAAACTACTAATAAATATGAAGATATGTAGTTTCATGAAGGAAGAACTAGTTTACTAGGGATTTGTAGTTTCTAAAGAAGGCTTGAAGATGGATCTAGAGAAAGTCCAAGCAATTTGGAACTGGCCTACTCCCAGAAATATATTTGAGGTAAGAAGGTTCCATGGTCTTGCAAGTTTTTATAGAAATTTTATCGAAGGTTTTAGTCAGCTTTGTGCACCTATTATTGAAACAATCAAGGAGATCAATCAACCATTCAAGTGGATAGAAGTAGTGGACAAAAATTTTAATTGGCTAAAGAAGAAGATCACAGAGGGACCAATTTTGGCTTTACCTAATTTTGAGAAAGTCTTTCAAGTAGAAACAGATGCTATTGGAGTTGTAGTTGGAGCACTTCTGAGTCAGGAGCAAAGACCAATAGCATATTTCAATGAAAAATTGAATGATGCAAAGAAGAAATATACTTCTTATGATAAAGAGTTTTATGCTAATGTGCAGGCCTTAAAGAAATGGAGACATTATTTGCTACAAAAAGAATTCATATTATATTCAGACAATCATGCCTTACAATTCATCAATAACCAACCGAAGCTGAATCAGGAACATGCCAAGTGGGTAGAATTTCTGCAAAGCTTTACTTTTGTAATAAATAACAAGAGTGGTAAGTCAAATAATGTAGTAGATGCATTGAGTAGGGTAAGTTTTATTGTGCAAGAATTCAAAGTGGGTGTTGTAGGATTTGATGAAATGATTGAAATGTACAAGGATGATGTAGATTTCAAAGATATCTATACAATAGTTCAGAATCCAATGAGTCATAATAGAAGTTAGTGGTTGGACTATCTCATTAAAGGAGGCCTATTGTTTAAAAGCAACAAGTTGTGTATTCCCAAATGTTCCATGAGGGAAAACATAATAAAGGAGAAATATAGTGGAGGATTATCTGGTCACTTTGGATAAGATAAAACCTTTGCTCAGGTGAATGCTTTTTATTATTGGCCAAAAATGTAGACTGATGTTAAGAAGTTTGTTGAGAAATGTAGGATATGTCAGCATGCAAAAGGAAGGAGTCAGAATACAGGATTGTATCAGCCATTGCCAATACCAGACTGACCGTGGGACGTAGTTAGCATGGATTTTGTTTTGGGATTACCAAAAACCTAGAGAGGGAATGATTCTATTTATGTTGTAATAGATATATTTTCCAAAATGGCACATTTTATTGCTTGTAAGAAGACTAGTGATGCAACACATATAGCTAATTTATTCTTTTCAAAAATTATAAGATTACATGGATTGCCTATAAGTATTGTGTCTAAAAGAGATACAAAGTTTGTAGGGCATTTTTGGAGAACTCTCTGGAAGAAACTGGGAGCTAACCTCAGCTTTAGTTCAGCATACCATCCTCAGACAGATGGACAGACCGAAGTAGTAAACATGAGATTGGGGAATATATTGAGGAGTTTAGTGTATCAAAATCCTAAGTAGTGGGATTTAGCACTAGCTCAAGCTGAGTTTTCTTATAATGATACTCCAAATCGAAGTACTGGAATGATCCCATTTTATATTGTTTTTGGAATGAATCCAAGAGGTTTGTATGAGCTAAGGGATTGGAGTAAACATGAGACCAGAAGTGCAAAAGCTAAAGAGTTTGCAGAACAGATGCAGAGACTACAGGAAGATGTCAAAGGAAAATTACAGGAAAGTAGCAAAAGATACAAACAAAGGGTAGATCTAAAAAGAAGAGAGAAATAATTCCAAGTGGGGCATCTAGTGATGGTGTATTTGAGGAAAGAAAGATTTCTTGTTAAAACTTACAATAAACAGAAAATGAAAAATATAGGACCATGTAAAATTGTAAGAAATTTTTCAGTCAATGCATATGAAATTGAGTTGCCAGAACGGATTGGAATATCACCCATATTTAATGTTGCAGATTTGTATCCATACAAAGAGGCAGAGATAGAGCTACAAGAGGAAACTACAGGAGATTAAGTTCAAACAATGAACTTGGAAGAACAGATGCCAAAGACAGCTAAGAAGGAAGTAGAAGCTATTTTAGAGAAAATAGTATCCAAAAGAACCAGAGGACATACTTATTTCCAATATCTAGTCAAATGGAAGGGAAAGCCAGTGGAGGATGCTAGCTGGTTGACAACAATAAAATTACAGAAGTATGGAGTAAGTCCTGAAAGTTTGAAGGATGATTCTTTTCTTCCCTGGGAGTTTGATGCAGGAGCATTTGGACTTAGCTAGCAATGTGAAGGTTTGTTCACATGTTGTGGCTAAACAAGTGAATTTCATTGACCTGATGGATCAAAATCAGTTTTACTGAGAGGGTTTGATCTCTCAAGAAATGAGTTGTATTTCATTATTGTAATAAGTTAGAAATTGTCTTATTTTAGGCTAAAAGATGAGTTGTTAGCATAGGTGTGAGATAGATCTAGGAATTAGAAGATTTGCTGTTATAATTATCAAAAATAGGGATTGATTTGTTGGATACAGTTAGAGTAGTATCCGACTTATAAAAAGGAGGAAAAATGTAATGAAACAGAGAAAGGATTGAGGAGTGGATTTAGTAGAGCGAAACAAGATAGTGTGTAGATTGTAATTTGAGATAGAGGTCTTCATTTGTGTAATCAGGCCCAAGGCCGAGACTCTATAACTCTTTATTTATGAATAAATTGATGTTGTGCACATAAATATATATGCATAGCCCCTGGATGTCCTCAAGTGTTTTTTTCTTTATATTCAAACTAGATTGATGTTTGCTTTGTTTTCCATGCTTTACAATAGATAAACACTGAGTTAAATGTATCGTTTTGGTTCTGCAAGCGGAAAACCCAAAATACACTAGAAATCATTGAAAAACCCCTTTAGATTTAGAATCTGGACTTCAAATTTTATAGACTGAGGTTCTGAAGGTTATCAGGTCTGTGGAACCCAATCACATCGCTTAAGTGGAGAGGAACAACTTGTGGAATCGCCGTTTTCTGATATCATGATAAGACTGGATCTAAAAAGTTATAGAGCATGGTTGATAATCTATCAGGTCCACAAAGGGTCATCGCATTGGCATATTGAAGCACAAGGTGCATGGCAATTGAACATTGCGATTGCGATTGTGCAATTTAATCGCAACCATTGGATCACGATCTATCACAGCTGTTGGATCACAAGCGATTTTTTCTATAGTGGATGGTTATCGGGTGCGCTGAAAATCGTAAGCGGTTTTAAGTGGTTTGGCCCTGATTCCATTGAGGAGGTGCCACGTAGCAAGGTGGAATAGAACGAGACCATATATCGGGTAGTCAGAACCCAATATATTGACCCACCTGAAATCTTTGACAACCATCAGATCTCGCGGTTCTAGATTCACGACCATCAGTGCTCGGTGCATTGACTTTAGTGTATGGTAAGCGTGTGATACAAAAAGGTAAAAATCAATGTTTTTGTGGGGTGTTTCAATGTATTTCAGTTTAAAAAGCAAACAATCGGGTTTGGCTTAAAAGGGGATCCATGGGGTGACTTTGGGGTTTTTGTAAGTCTGCCTCCATGCTACGTCAAGATAATTCGTCCCAAATAAATTGAACTCATTTCTTAAGTAACACATAAATCCTTTTGTGATCTTAGTGTAGTTCACGATAAACCTCCCTAAAAAATTGTCTTTTCCTTAGAGACTTTGAAGTTGACGTTTATTAGATGGGGGAGGCAACTGAAGTATTGCCTCAAACTTGAAATGATCAACCCGAATCCCTTCATTGGAAATGATGAATCCCAACAACTATCTAGATGTAGCTGCGAAAACAAACTTATTAGGGTTCAACTATATTTTATAATAATGAAATATCTCAAAAACTATACAAAGATGTTTCAGATGTTCCAATATCTTACGAAAGTGAGTAACTAAATCATCCACATAAACTTCAATTATATGTTTGATGTCATGTAAATAGTATGACATAGCCCGCTTGGAGGTAGCCCCAACATTTTTAAGGCCAAAATGAATTTTAGTATATGCAAACATACCATAGGGGAAAATAAACATATTCTTATGTCGATATTCATGACAAATTTTTATTTGATTATATCCAGAAAATCCATCCATGAAGGAAAACATTTCATTTCCAACGCACTCATCAATAATCTAATCTATGAATGGAGTGGGGAAATTGTCTTTTGGATAGGCTTTATTCAAATACCTAAAATCAATACATACATGGATTGTTCCTTGATTTTTGTCCATAGGGACTGGATTTGAAACCAGTTTAGTTAAAGGAATAGGGTAGATGAAACCTGCTTTAAGAAACTTCTCTACTTCTGCCTTGATAGTTGCAAATTTCCTAGGGTTGACTAGGTGAAGTTTTTGATGCACAAGTTTTGTGTTTTCGTAAGTCTTAATCTCATGCTAAGTTATACTAGGATTAATCCCAGAAATTTAATCATAAGACCAAGCAATTACATATCTAAACTCTTTAAATATATCAATGTAAATGTTAATTTCTTCAAGGGAACAATTAACGCCAATGAAGATATTCTCAATAAAGTTGGGATTCTTGGAAATGTTCATTGGAATAGTTTCTGAATATTGGCCATGTTACGTTCGGAAAAAATATGTGCTAGAGCCAAAAGGTTTAAAATTTTATTAACACTTCCATAAGAAAGAAGACTAGACAAACTTGATTTGACTTTATGCAAGTCAGGGAGAAAATAGGAACGATGATGCAAATCATCCCACGATCTCTCTACACCAGTCATTGCTTCTAGAAGTTCCTCCTTAGATGGTAAAACTATATCAAGTAAATCCATATCTAAAGTGGAATTAATTGTCTAGACTGACAGCACATCATCGTCTACATCCTCTAATGAGACAGGAATGGGATTAGAATATGCAGAATAAATAATAAATTGATAGGAAATTTCTGCTACAGATATATGATAAGCCATTCTATCGACTTTCGCTTATTCTAATGTGGCTGTAGGAGGGGGAAGGGCCAAGGATTTGAAAAATAATTAATTCTAAAAGAACATTGCTGAGGGACCATCCTGGAGGATGAAATGGAATTAAAATGAGCAACAGGAGGTGGAAGATCAAAAGTACCCAAGAATGAGGAATACATTATAAATCCTAAATTCTCAATAGGCTACTTGGTATTCTTAACTAAGGGGACATTGGAGTCAGCATATGCATTAGGGTCGTTGGGAGAATATGCTAACTGATCAATCGTAACAATTCTCCCTTCATGAGAAAAATATAGGATGAAAAATAAAGATGAGATTATGGCATCTATTGCATAAACCCAGTTTCGATCCAACAAAATATTATAATCAATATTAGAATAATCTATCTCTACTTCCATATTAACAACCTTTCCCCCTACACAAATAGGGAAGGCAGGATGAATCCCATGAGGCCTATGAGAATTACCATAAAATGCGATTAAGAGAGTAGGAGAAGGAACAACTTCAAGGGTCCTGATAGTTTTCCAACATGACATAGACATGACACATGTGGAAGCCCCTTCATCAAATATGGTTCAAAATATGGTATTCTTGCGATATATAGATTTAATTTGAAAAAGCCATATGATGAGGGAGTCTCATTTTAACATTTATCATATTAAAAGTAATCACTAGAGAGTTTTTTGGGTCAACTACTCTGATTGCAGCGAGCAAAGCACTCCTTTTTGCGTGACATGACGGGAATACCTCTAATGCTAACATAACACATGGGATCTGAGCTAAATCTTCAACAATGGAATATTTATAAGAAACCCTAGCATTTGTATTATAAGTTGATCATTTTGAGGATCCTTTCGACATCTGAGGTGTAGGTTCAACTATGAGCCTCTCTATTTGAATAAGTTCTTGAGTATCAGAAGTAGTTTTAGACTTAGAAGGTTTTGGATCTCCATAACCATGAGCTCTGTTGAAATAACAACATGAGACTTAACCATATACACATTCAATGCAGATTCCCCTTTGTGGTTGACCTAAATAGGGGCTCCATTATTAACATTCGCGCCAACAAGTAATTTTTGCCCTTGGGGAAAAGGGTTAGTAAGCACAGTCTGGTAACTAGAAGAACCTTTCAGGGTTAACAAGTGTTGAGCATCTTGAATCTTGGGGAAAATATGAGTAATATGACCCCCAAGGCATAACTTGCATGGGAATTTAACCCTCTTTTTAGACGCCTTCTTTCCCTCACCAATGTCCTCACTAGGTTTATTCGTATTCCCCTTCCCGTCCTTATCTTTCTTCTTCACATGCCCTTTATTCTTCCCATTAGATTATTTATTTCCTTTGTGGTTCAAGGATTGAAAAGAATTAATCACTGAAGGTTGATAAGGAGGAGATACTAATGGCGTAGTCTGAGTCACAGAAGCAAATTGTAATGACAACTGTTGTAATTGATTTAACAAACTAGCTAGATTACTATTGATTGATCCTACAACTATGCCAACATGGGGGCTTGGTTTTAGTTTGGTGAGATTGATTTTCGACCTAGGATCATAAGGCAAGATATTATAGAGGACTCCAGTCTGGTAATAAATAAGCTCTAAATGCTGGGATCTAAAGATAGCCTGTTCTTATGTGAACACTCCTAAAAGTGACACATCCTTAGATATCTCCAGTTGTAATGATTTCAAAAACCATTCTAGAAGAAAGTCATCAGGGATATAAGCCTTGATCAATCTCTTCCTTTTGTTCCAATCTTGAATGTGGTCAGAAATATGGGTGGCCTTTTCCTGCTCAAAATTGGACAGAAGTTCAGTTCTGACATCATAACAGTCATACAACTAAAAATGGTTGAGAAACATTGCAACCAACTCACCAAATGTAGAAAATGATCCACCTTTTAACTCAATATACCATTTCACCTCATTTATAGTTAAGGTGCATTGAAAGAGTCTCAACCTAATTGAATCATATATCAAGGAGTTTGATGAGCACCATAAGTGGAAAGTGGTTAAATGGTTTGCTGGATCCTCACAAGACTTCCCTTCAAATTTTGGTATATCAAATGGAAATTTAGTAAGGACCGGAGGCCAATACAGGTTGTAATAGATTATATCATTAGTCAATTTTGAAATATCTATCAAATTAAGAGTTTCTAGGAATTGTAAGCTCAGAGAGACTACATAATTCCAAGCTACAAGAGTGGAATTCCCAACATTAAAAAAAGAATATCCTGGATTTTGAGAGGCACCAGGCTGCGAAGGATTATTCGTAAAAGAAGATGAAATATAAGGAAAACCTTGTAGTCGAGGGGTATATGGAGGGTATTCACCCCCCTACTACATGATTACTAGTCATAGGAAAGCTTCCTCTTGACAGAACATTATATGAAGGGGAAAGCCCTTGGTAAGGATTCCAAGCACTAAGAAAATGAGGAAAAACCAGTGAAGTACTAGTATTAGGGAAGGGAATACTCCCATGCTAACAAAATAAATAAGAGGGATTCCCAAACCCAAAACCACTAAAAGAAGGATATACCAAGCCCTGACTCCCTTAAAAAGGATTAATGTTTTAAACATGGCCAGATAAAGGCATTGATCCTACATTCAATGATGGCTTGAAAGGAGGAACATGTCCACTTCCAAATGAAAAACCTTGTAAAGATGCTGAATCACTAGCCATCGAAGTCATAGTTATGGAAGCAACATAAGGTAAAGTTGATGAGGCTGAGGGAATCCCACTATATGACATTTCAAAAGGATAAGCGCTAGTGAAAGGAGCATAAGTTCTGGTCCCTCCACTCGAACCTAGGATGAAGGTAGAGCCAACAACTACCATACTTGGTGTAATAGTAGAGACAACAATAATACCTCCTCCTATAGTTGAGGAAGGAGTATGTACACTAGGCGTATCAACAACCATACTTATGCCACTAACATTGGTAATTAAGAAGAAAGAAGGAGACAGAGCAAAGATAGCATGCCTATGAATTAGAGTACCCACACAAAATACAACGTAAGGAAGATGAGAAGGAAGATGTTCTGTAGGAGTCGTACGGGACTCATAAAAGTCTTCAATTTCTACTTCGTCTTCTGATTTCAAGAGTACTCTAGCAAGAACCAAAGCGTTTCCACCAGAATTATGGAATAGACTAGGTTCACCCTGTGAAATAAGAGCCCTCAAAGAAGAATTTGTCTTTGTTTCTTTAGTTGGAACTGGTTCAAAAGAACCAACATAAGGCTCAACACTGTTATGGAACCAGCTCACAAAAAGATAGAAAAGATAGTTGAATGCCTTAGAATTCAGCCTCTTCGAGGGGGAAACCTCCTTTACATTACACAAATGAATAATTCTTCGATGATTCAAATGACAAAACCTCATTTCTATATATGGGAGTCTAAGGGGTCACAATAAAACTAATCCGACCTAACAATAATAATATAAAGGCACAAAAATAACAATAGAGAGAATCGATGGGGCACAATAATAACAATATGGGGACAATAGGGGCACAACAATATTAATAATGGATACAACTACAATATTAATGGGGGAATAACTAGTATTATAGGGTCCTAACATGCCCCTCTCATTCAAAAAAGTGTTGTCCTCAATGCTTGAGTAGTTCTAGATGCTTTTGTATAAAATTATCATCCTCCCATGTGAAATCTTCAACGAATAAGTTCTTCCACTTGATGAGATACTCTGAAATGGATCGATTTCATAGTTGTCGAGTTCTTGTTTCTATGACTGCTTCCGATTACAATATAATATTTCCTTCCTCGTCAAGTTCTGGAAATATTGTTTGAACTGGGAGCTTGTCGCCTATAACCTTCTTTAAACATGAAACATGGAAAACTGTGTGCACTCGAGAAGCTGCAAGAAGCTCCAATTTGTATGCCATAGTACCAATCTTTTGCAACACCTTGTATGGACCATAATACTTTGGTGA
>APFE030189217.1:76307-95293 GCA_000404065.3 Pinus taeda
GTTCCCAAAGGCGAACATCATGTTGGATATTATCCTTTAAAGTCCCTATGAAAACATCAATCCTATGCTCCTCTGGAATATTTTTTACCCTTATGTTCAATTTTTGGAACTCCTCAATGTGCTCCGTTATTGAACCCTTTTGTTTGATACTTATCAATTAGCTAAAAAAAGTGTTTCTTTTTGTATCCTCATAATGTGCTGTCAATTCTGTCATAAAAATTTCCCAAGTGATAATTTGTTTACGAGAGCAAAGCCATTGATACCATACAAACTGATTTGGTTCCACATATAAAGTTGCAATACATACCTTTTGTGTGTTTTGCACATTATTGAGATCGAAAAATTGCTCCATTTGTAATATCCATGTTGCGGGATCCTTTCCATCAAACTTCCTCATATTTAATTTTGGAATATGGTGGGTCTTCGATCCAAAATTAGTGTCTATGGAATCATGATTAACATTTCTTTTGTTCTCTTTATGAGTTTCCTTTACTACCCTTTCACCATTAGTGACCATTTCTTGTAGCAACTTATTCAATTTTATATTCAATTCTTCCATCTTATCATCCATGCCATCCATTTTAGCGTCCATGCCATTCATCTTAGCCTCCATGCCTTTCTTTAAACCATCCATATTAGCTTCTACACCTTTTTGTGCAAGTGAAACTTGTTGCACTTGGTCTCGTAATTTTGATATATCATGTTGGATTTCTTCCTCTTCTTCACGAGTTATGCTAGAGATTTTAGGTTGCTGACTAGTTGTTTGCATTTTCTTTCCTCAGGGCATCAATTACCAATAATAATGCTTTACTATGCCCTTTGAATTCCTTCAAACTACTTTTTCAAACCAAGCTTATGCAAAAATTTAAAAAATTACACACCTTTTTTCACTTTGTAGGAGCTTGATATTGAATCTAATGTATCTCTATAATTTTGAATCATCCAGTTATGAAATTGTGACCTATAGTAGCCCTTTGCGTCCTATTTCCAATGCCACCAGCTTTATCCAAATTGGATTCTCCAAGGAAGTTTTATGTACAATCTCCCGAGATGACTTGATTATAGACCTTTCCAGAAGAGTGAACTTATATGAAGTGCCACGTGTCATTGTTTCAACCTTTGGCTCTGAAAAATATATACAAGAAACTACATTCCATCCTCTTTTTGTACCTTCTTACAAAATTTCAATCCGATGCTCAGAGAGAAAGTTATGACGATTTTTCCTAGGTCACCTATTTGGAAAGTAATTCAGGAGTTTGCAAAAAGACCCACTTCCTCAGATCATATCTCCATAAATATAATGCGAAATGCTATGAAATTCATACCTGATGTTCAGTGTGATTTCGTCTAAAAAGGTTTTTTTTTTTTTCTCTCTAAATCGTTGCAGAAACAAAGTTATAGAAAAATTACACAATGACCTATTTGGAGCAGCGAGACCCTAGAATCCAAAGCTCTGATACCAAATGTTATGGAACCAACTCACAAAAAGATAGAAAAGATAGTTGAATGCCTTAGAATTCAGCCTCTTTCGAGGGGGAAACCTCCTTTACATTACACAAATGAATAATTCTTCGATGATTCAATTGAGAAAACCTCATTTCTATATATAGGAGTCTAAGGTGTCACAATATAACCAAGCCGACCTAACAATAACAATATAAAGGCACAAAAATAACAATAGAGAGATTCTATGGGGCACAATAATAACAATATGGGGACAATAGGGGCACAACAATATTAATAAGTTATACAACTACAATATTAATGGGGGCATCACTAGTATTATAGGGACCTAACAAACACTCATAGGTGAAAGCCCACAAAGCCTTCTAGACTGATGAATTGGTCGATCAACCACATTTATATATAACTAAATATTAAATAATCAAATCACTTATGGAAATCTATGAGCACAAAGAACTCTCTAAAAATGTCCTAAAGATATAACCAAGCAAATAACTCCCAAGTATTTCTGCTTCTGGTGATAAGGATCAGATAAAAAAATACAAGAAAGTGAAGATAAGTACCTCTCAAAGGTAGTTTGAGATGATGAGGGCCCAAGCCTACCAATGAAGGTATCAAAAGAAGTTACGTTGACCTCCATACAATAGGCTTTGTCGGTGCAAGTACCCAAGATTCACAAGGGAACCCTCTAGAAGTACTATGCAAGTGATGCAATGTCTGCCTCAGCTACAATGAGAAATCCCCCCCCTGCAGTCACCTTTGTGGTCCCTAGGAAAGGAAACTAAGGTCACCAGCTTGTGATCAGAAGTTGGGTGGAATAGTCGTAGGCCTGTGATCCAACAAGTAGGAGAGGGGGTATCTCTCTTTCCTTATCTTCACACGTCCTCTTGCTTGACTCCTGTGTTAGAGGAGATTTCCTAGACAACTTAACGACACATGATTTCCGCTCATTAATAAACTATACTTTCAGTTTAAGTGGCCTTGAAGAGTTTACTCTCCACACACCTATTCCAAGGACCTAAATTCCCTATACTAGTTGATGTTCTTATGAAAAAAATAAAAAGTCTAGTTCATTTTAATTTTAAGTGCTCATTTTATTTAGTTTTTATTTAAGTGTTATAGGAAAAATTGACCTCCTAATCAACTCAGAAGTGAAAGACAACCTGCTTTATAAAGATTATTACCAAGCATAAAGGAGCATTAGTCACCCTGCTAACTCTTGTTGTTAGACCAGGGGGAGCATTAGTGAACTTAAGTGATGTTTAGAAGGTCATGCCAACAAATATGCTCATAAATATCTAGATATTAAATCCCTAAATTTGTGCAAGAAAAGCAAGGAAACTCCAAAATCAAGATATTTGGAGAAATTCTATTCTGAGAATGAAGGAAAATGGGAAAAAGCTTGTAAACAGGGCAGGTTCATGGTTTTTGCCCTAATGAACTCTAGATGGAGCTTGGCAGCCCTAATTCGATTGCTACATAAGCAACGAGAGGGCCATTGCAAAAGGGTCAGAGCATTTGGAAGGATAGCGGATAGAGCTGTTGTGAACTATCATATTCTTGAAGTAGCTAGCTGAAAGAAGGAGAGAGAGAGGAATAAGGGGTAAGGAAGGCTGATACAATGGATTGTTGTAATCACTCTTCCATTTTGAATATAGAACTGCAGTTGTGTTCCCTACTCCAAAGTGTTGGTGATATTGTGCATTTATTTGTTCATTCTGATGCTTGCCAAGTTGATTATTTAAGTTATACATTTATACATGTTTGTTACAGATTCTTACATTAGTTTTCAGAAGCATATACTGTGATTGGTTTTCCTTGTCCTTTGTGTAGGAATTATCTTGGAGCTGGCTTAGAAGGAGTTCTTCTTGCCACACGGAGATCCCCAAGTGAATCTAGAAGGAACCAAAGGTGATCCTCTTTCCATACCCTGTCAATTTATGTTTGATAGATGAACATGTGTGTAACTGGTAGCTTTTGTAGGTAATCTTACAGTTTATTGAAGGTCCTGGGAAGGCCTTTGACGGTAGTTTTCATCCCATGCATTTTACCCCACAGTAGAATTGGCGACTCCACTAGGGGCTATACATCTAGTTCCCGGTTACCCGGACTCCTCTCATATCTTCTCTTTCTTCTATGAGCTTCCTGCTTCTTCAAATCCTTTTCTGATCCACCATCTATCTTGTCGCATCCTGCAAAGTTGCATTCTCCTCAGAAACTGATCCTAAAAGACCTCTTTTTGAGCTATTTCCCTCACTAACGTAGGTTGCTAGTCTACACAGAGCTTTATAAAGCTCTTTGACTGTGCACAGGGAGCGTTAGTGGCCAAACTAACTCTCTGTTTACAAAGAAACAAAGTGTTAGTCTCCCATTTCCATGTTTCTCAGAAGATTTTGTGGACCAAAAGGGGGGGGGGGAACTTGTCTCAGGGGCCAAAGTAAGATCTGCAATGGTATCATGTTAACAAATTTGGTGTCTTGAAAATTTATTTTTAAGAAAATGTTTTAGTTTTTCTCTCTTAGAAGACATTTCTTTTGAAAGAAAAGCTGATAAACTGTATATCTCCTTCTGTCGAAATAGCTGTAGGCTGCTTCATTTTGGTTTTCAGTAGTTGTTAGGGAATATTGAGAAAATAAACTTTTGGTTATGCAAGTGTTGAATGGCTTTAGATGCAGTAATGAATCCATGAGTATGTGAAATGATACATGTGTAGAATAAGACTTGTTTGCATAAGAATTTTTTTCTTTTTTCTTTTTTCAAAGCATTGTTCTTCATGGTTTATTGAGTCAAGAGTCTCACCATATTCATACGTCAACACCCCTACCAAAGAAAAATAAGCAAGTGCACTAAAATTTACATTAAAATCAATCAGTTACTCTTTTTTCATAAAACCAACATTAGCTAGATTAGGACCTTGGGATAAGCATGTGAGTGAACTTCCCAAGGTTGAAAACCAAAACTAGTGTCGTTAACGAGTGAAAAATCCTTCTACACTCATATTACTAGGACCACTCCACTAACAACGGAGCGAAATACGAGACAACATCAGACCGTAATTGAAGGTAGCCCACCTTCTCTTACAACTCCTTTGGGCAGTTTGTGTATTGGGGGTCCCTTTGGGGATTTCGGAACTGAGTCGGGGACTTAGGTATCTTGCCCACACGACGTGTTGTCTATGACTATGTCTCCCCTAGTAATGTCTATGATTTGAGGTATCTCTAGTGGCCAAAACTTCTAGGTACTTACCTAAGGTGACTGGGACAAGCTGTCCTGGTACCTAAAATGGACGAATCTACTTTGTCTTTAGTTTTTGGGAGGGTGCTCGTCTTCATGAGAGTACTTGGCCCCTCAATTTGAGGTTCGGGCGAGGCTAAAAAGTAACCGTAACCATACATTTGGCCATCCTTCTTTGTTATTCATTGGGAGACTGGGTTTCATCTCTCATAATCGGTGCTTATCAGATGAGGTATTTTCCCTTTGTTTGTTGAATGACATATTTAGTGTATTTTTTCTTTTTAGGTACCTGAGTGCTATTGTTTTCGAGACTTTAAAGAATATTACATTAAAATCTATTTGATAAAACTTAATAGTCATTGTGGCTACATCCAGCCCTCATCGTCAATCCAGACGATTGTTAGGAATTCCTCCACTCATTGTGGAGGATTCGCTGAGTTCCATTGACTCGGATTCCTCATCTTCGAGGAATCAGTCTCCTAAATCACACACGAGATTTGTGTGGACGACCGACGATTCTAGTTTGCCGGAGGATTTCTTCATGGAAGGATTTCTTCCTCATTTTAACACTCCGCTTACAGATCTGTCGGAACCTATCATTACTCCCATGGTACCTGTACTTCCTTCTTCAGTAGGTGGAACTTTCCCTTCTATCCAATCGACGCCTCAAGGGTTGTGGAATTATAGAGACACTATTGGTCCTCTACCACTTCCCTAGTCGATGGTCATTACAACACCGATAATGTGAAATCCCGTTATCCTGTTCGTCCCAAGTACTGCAACTCATGTAACACCCTCTATAAGTGGAACCCAGTAGATGCCAGGTTCCACTCCTATGGTGCCACAAAGCATACCTTTGACTAGTGCCACATATAGTGCTCCATATAACACTCAATGCAGCACTATGGGCATGGTTCCAGTTTACCAACAACAAGTTCGGTTGCTAATGTACAGTTCCAACCCCCAGATTCAAATATCTGGGGTAGTTCCTAATATTCACATGCCGACGAGGAATGTTGCAGTTCCCCCGCCATTCTCAGGCATGCATGGATAGTCGTTGATTGAAATGAGTGTTCCCTCTGTCAATCAAAGCCATATGGTTAGTTCTGTGTCGGTTGGGAATTCACAAGGGATTGCCACCCAATCCATGGGGTCACCCTACTCACAAGCTCAAATGAGTCAAGGGGGCACTACTTATACTGGGGGCAACTTCATACCCCAGTATCAAAATCCTCATGGAAATCCACTCTACAACACCGTACCACAAAGCAACTGCTACACCATGCAACCCATTTACACCATGGGGAACCAAACGATGGGAGGAGCATAGAGCTCCTCAGGTCATCCGTCATCACCATGGTTTGAGTTGAGGGCACCCAACAATTTGCCTTTTTTGGTAACATTGGATATTCCTAACTTATACAAGTTGACAAATGAACCCATCTACCACAACTTACAATGGCCGCCGATCCCGCATAAAATACCGATGGACATTCCTAAGTTCGTTGGAAAACAAGGGGAGGATTCAGGCACTCATCTCACCACCTACCATCTTTGGTGTGTTTCTAACTCTATGGTGGATGACAGTGTCCGGTTACATCTTTTTCCTCGCACCCTCATTGTCAATGCAGCGAAGTGGTATATTGAGCTACCATGTGCGTTAATGAATACCTTTTACGCTTTAGTGATGGAGTTCCTAAAACACTTTTAGTTACCTATCCATTATGAGATAGGGACAGAGCTCCTTAATTCATTTCGTAAGGATAACACCACCCACATCTCCGATCATATCCATGAATGGAGATGTAGGCGGAGGTTAGTCAAAGCTCCATCCTTGATTTTCTCTTAACAGACTGGTTCTGTAAGTTGTTACTCCCACAAATCACTAGAGATGTCATCCTAGGTGGTGCGTTCATAGAGGACTAATCCATACATCATGCCTAGCACTTAGATTTGATTTATTCACAGTCTGGCACTCTTTACGACATTATCCCCTATGCTCCTGGTAACCCCAATCCTCCCACCACTTAGCACCCTGGAGTGCACGCCGATGGGATTGTCGGCGCAACCTCCAGGGTCGATGTAAAACAACTCAGTGGTTCCATTGCCAAGCTGGCAGTGGACCCCTCTACCAAAGCGACTGCTCTTCCTACCACCGCAGTTAATTCTGTGCAATCTACACAGAAATCCAGTAGCAAGAACAAGAAGAATAAGAACAAGATCGCTCCTTCTAAGAAGCAATCATCTAAGCAACCCAACCTGAAACAGAAGGCTGTTGCGCCTACTGATGTGGAAAAGGATAAAGGAACCAATTATTTGTGCAAAATCTGTCTTGAAGAACATGTAACCTGGCATTGTCTGTGTCTTCAAGAATGCATGGATTACCTTGCCAAGAAATATTCTGGTAAGGCACCTGTTGTCCTTAAAAATCCTTTTCCTACTCAATAGCAGCAAAATCTCATTGCCAACCAGCCACAACCCACGTCAGGGGGCAGCGACAGTTCGCAACATCCTTTAGCTGGTGAAGGAAGTTCTACCATTTACACATTTGAAATGGTAGAACTAGCCACAAGAGCCAAACCTTATGGAGCTCTTGTCACTTCAACAGTAGAACCATCCACAGGTCAAAACCCATCGCCGCCCAATGATTTTCATATCGAAAGGCCAGTTGAGGACTTTGTAATTTGACCCCCCAAGGGGGCACTTCGATGCACAATGCACAACACATCTGCGCGTGCCGCCCAACACTAAAACATTGTAGAGGATTTGGCATAAGCGCCATCAGCTATGTTGGCGCTTGAAGTCTTACAAACATGCCCCAACCAAAGGAAACCTTTGCTTTCGGCTATTGGGGGTATTGACCCTACAAATTCCATGCTTTCTATTTTCGACATGTACAAGTGTAAACCTCCCCTTTCCCACCAGCTTGCATTTCAGGTGCATATCACTTCGAAAGGTAAAGGTATGCACCAAACTGTCATCGACGAAGGTGCATCAACCTACGTCATGTCAGCTTCATGTTGCCTTGCCCTGGGTTCCCCAATGCTCTCCCTACCGTCGAACTCCCTTAAAGCTTTTGACGGCCACACCCTTGTCCCAAAAGGATACTTAGCCAGTTTTCCCATCACTTTGGCTGGGAAAATAGTAATGGTGGCTGTAGAAGTCGTGGACAAGAGACTCGACTATAATCTGTTGCTGGGTTGTAGTTGGACATATGCCATGATGGCTGTCGTATCCACTATCTTTCAATAGTGCCGAGCCCCACTGTGAAGAAGAACGCCTAGTATAACTCAAGCATTCAAACTCCTGGGGTGGATGAAAATATGGACAACACTTCGAGGTCATTGCCCATAGATATTTCAGTCACAACAGGCACCATGGAAGACACCTAGATGAGAGAAGATTGCAGTCCTAAGGAAATTGCAAGCTCCACCTACCTACATGAGGAATTCCACGAATAATTTGTTTGGTCTCACGAGGAAATGCTTGACTTTAATCTGCCATTTGTCGTGCATGAGATCCAACTTTACGACGAGGAAAAACGAAATGGGTGGCCAGTTCCTTCCCTTGAAATAGCCATTGAACCCATGCCGGGCCCCATTGTGAAGAAGAACGCCTAGTATACCTCAAACAGCTGGATAAAACCCCCCGAGATACCAATTTGGCACTCACAGCTCACAAGGAGTGGGTATAAACCTAATTTGTAAAAGAGGTTAGGTTTTGTTCTTTTCAAAAGGGTGATTTTGTATCGCTATATCATCCAAAAGATAATCTCTTGGAGGTATGCATGCTTCGACCCATATGTCTAGGTCCCTATGTCATAACGAAAGTCCTCCCCTTGGGGGCATATGAACAACAGGATTGGGAAGGAATCCCACTCAAGGAGCCCAAGAATGGGCTCTACCTAAAGAAGTATTATGCCTAGTATTGCACCAGGAATATACTATGTAATTTTAGGCAATAGAGCACTGTTAGGGATATTTTATTGCTCTTTAAAAAATATAAACATCACCGAGTTTTCATCGTTAAGCTTGTTATAATCCATCTAACAATGGTAGAGCACTTTTGGAGACATTTTATTGCTCTTTAAAAAATATAAACATCTCCAAGTTTTTGTAGTAGGGCTCGTTAAACATCTATACCACAATCAAAAAAGCACTTTTAGGGATATTTTATTGCTCTTTAAAGAATATAAACATCCCCAAGTTTTTCATCATTTTCACTCGTTAAATATATGCAAATGATGCTCTGAGCACCTCTTTTTTGATCTTGTTCCAGCTCATAAACTGAAAAAGACCAACAGAGCATCCTTTTTAGGCACTTTTTTCTCACTCTTTAAACTGAAAAAATTTTGAGCTGTGCCTTGCTGCTCGTTAAACATGCTAAAGAGGACCCAAGCATTCTTTTAGGTACTTTTTCTTGCTCATTATAAAATGAAAAATCTCGAGTTTTTGTTACTGAGCTCGTTAAAGTGTCACGACAAAACACGATTTTAGTCCATCACCTCGTACTCGTAACAAAATGAGGTCGACATCTATTGGAAAAAGGTTTCTCTTTATCCAGGTTCAATATATTAAAATATGAAAAAGTAACCAATCCAGGTATACTATTAACCTTTTGTCGCCCCCGGTTAATAACTATGACAAAGGGACCACCATGGAGTCTCTCTTTATGATATTTTCAGACTCTCTAAATATGAAAGACCACTGAGTTGTCTGGTCTGGACTCTTCAAATACACAGACAAGATATAGAGTCATTCTTTTTACGATAATTTTCAGACTCTTAAAAGATGAAAAAATTGATGAGTTTTCCTATCTGGACTCATTAAACTAATCAGATAGGGTAAAGAGTTGTTCTTTTTGCGATCATTTTCAGACTCTTTAAACATGAAAAGCTCAATGAGTTTACTCATCTGGACTCATTAAAAAATCAGACGGGGAAAGTGGACAATAAAACTGTATCCTGTATTCGAAAGCATGGTTTGGAAGCATTTGTTCCCTTGAACATGGCACTCCCTCAGATAAACCTTCATTTTGATAGCCTCTGAGTATGAACCCTACCAACCTATGTGTTTTTAGCCTATATACCCTGATGCAATTGCATCTCTGTATCTTAAACACTCTGTAGTGTTCATGAGTCTAGTGTTGTTTGGTTAAAACCATTGTCGTGCCTTCTATTGTTCAAGGGTTCCCATTTGTTTCCTCTATCAACCAATCCTACATATCCTTTCATCATGCCCTCCATTGTTTAGACCGAAAAGCTCAAAATATTCTTCAAATAACAAAATCATCCTTGTTCGGTTTCGTGTCGACTGATATAGGACACATCATTGTCTACCTTTCGACAGGTTTCTTCTTATCAAATTCAACATTCTATCTAGGAAGATAACCCAGAAACACATTTAGTGCCTTGGTGCTTGCAGACATTAGTGGCAGGTTACCTTGTGTTTGATCATGGGTTTTCATTATTGGCTCCTGGTTAAGTGATTCTACGAGTGTTCGACGAAAAAAAATCTTTCACACGTGTTAGTTTGCACTATGCATCTTGGAGACCATCACCATTATCAGTGGCCTTCCTCGCATCTGTTAACAATCTCCATTATTGGCTAATAATCAAATGATTTGATGTATGTTTGACGTCAACACATATTATCACATGTACTGATCTATGTTGTTCGGTAAAGCGGGAATCAAGACCTTAGGTAGAGGCTTGCATCATTTAGCCTTATTTCCTCTCCCAAGCTACGATATTGTTCTTTGGAGACAACTATTTCAGGATGATCTATTATGACACTGGATCAGTCCTATGCCATATTGGCGGCCAGCGTTGTTATATATTTGAGGAGAAAATTACTCTGACATAGCTACTGAGCATGGGAATTCCCTGACTTAGGACATGATTTTAGCAGTTTATATATATGTATCTTTGTTGTATCAGGTTTTCCTTACCGCCCGAAACTTCTTTCTCTCTCTACAAAGATTTTGAAAACAAATTACAGTGTTTTTTCATAATGTTTTTCGGCCATCATCTCTGCCTCTGATCTCATACTTTAGGGGGCATCTATTATAGGAAAAATTGACCTCCTAATCAACTCAGAAGTGAAAGACAAGATGATTGAAGCAATGACCACAATTGCAGGCCCATAATCCACACTAACACTCTCTATACACTAACAACCTGCTGTATAAATATTGTTACCAAGCATAAAGGAGCGTTAGTCACCCTGCTAACTCTTGTTGTTAGACCAGGGGGAGCATTAGTGAACCTAAGTGATGTTCAGAAGGTCATGCCAAAAAATCTGATCATAAATATCTAGATATTAAATCCCTAAATTTGTGCAAGAAAAGCAAGGAAACTCCAAAAATCAAGATATTTGGAGAAATTCTATTCTGAGAATGAAGGAAAATGGGAAAAAGCTTGTAAACAGGGCAGGTTCATGGTTTTTTCCCTAATGAACTCTAGATGGAGCTTGGCAGCCCTAATTCGATTGCTACATAAGAAACGAGAGGGACATTGCAAAAGGGCCAGAGCATTTGGAAGGATAGCCCATAGAGCTATTGTGAACTGTCATATTCTTGAAGGAGCTAGCTGAAAGAAGGAGAGAGAGAGAGAGGAAGAAGGGGTAAGGAAGGCTGATACAATGGATTGTTGTAATCACTCTTCCATTTTGAATATAAAATTATAGTTGTGTTCCCTACTCCAAAGTGTTGGTGACATTGTGCAATTATTTGTTCATTCTGATGCTTGCTGAGTTCAGTAGTTAAGTTATACATTTATACATGTTTGTTATGGATTCTTACACTATTTTTCAGAAGCATATGCTATGATTGGTTTGCCTTGTCCTTTGTGTAGGAATTGTCTTGGAGCCAGCTTAGAAGGAGTTCTTCTTGCCGCATGGAGATCCCAGAGCGAATCTAGAAGCAACCAAAGGTGATCCTCTTTCCATACCCTATCAATTTATGTTTGATAGATGAACATGTGTGTAACTGGTAGCTTTTGCAGATAATCTTACAGTCTGTTGAAGGTCTCGGGAAGGCCTTTGAGGGTAGTTTTCATCCCATGCATTTTACCCCGCAGCATTAAGACAAGGGAAGCACAAGTGCAACTGATTGTGTTATGATGCAAAATAAATAAATAAAAAACCTAGGCTACATGAGAATGAAACACTTGTTTTTCTTCAATGAAAGAGATTTCTACAAGGGTTTTACGAGAAACCTAAGAAAGCAAAAACACTCTTTTTCATTTTCAATTAAGCACTAACACATTCAAAACCTAACAAAAACGACTAAATGCTGTTTAAAATGCATCTAACCTAATACATACTAGAATGTAAATTCAATATTCAAAGAAAGGATTAAATATAAAAAATGTGATCGTAAAGATGAAGGCCAATTAAACAAGAAACGATAAGCAAATCTGAAAAGAAAAATCACTCCTAAAAGAAAAAAGACTCTTAACCTTAAAAAAGAATTCACACATTTTCTAGAAAGTCAAAAGATTACAAAGCCAAAAACTAAAGAATAGAAACACAAAGAAAATGTTTTGCTTTTTCTTTTAAAGATCTAAAGAACTAAAAAGTTCAGAAAGGGAAAACAAACAAATATATTAAGATCAAAGACATGAAAAAGACTCAAATCAAACTAGTCACAAACAATCACAAAGATAAAAGACTAGTGCAAATGAGAGACTTAATCACTTCAAGAACTTGGACAGAAAGATGCAAAAGACTTTGAAAATAAGAAAGACTCTAGAGAACTTAAATCTCTCATTCATCCAAGCATCACAAGCCCCTTTGGAAAACAAGAAATAGAAAGAAAAAAGAAGCCAACTTCTAGGTCACAAAAGAATAAAATAAAATAAATGGTTATCAACAAGTTTAAGAGAAACAAGACTTATTCCAGAGTCACAGAACAACCAAATACTTCACAAAGAAGATTTGGAACCCAAATTCAAACACAAAAAGCTTCAAATACTACAAACCATAGGTTGACATAGGAATTTCTCAAACAAGATGAAATACACCAACAACAATAAACATCAAGGTGATTCCAGGCTTCATAAACATTAATAAATCATAAAAAAACTTGGTTAAGTCCTCAAAAAAAGCCATAAATGAAAGATTTTTATTTTTAAAATTTGTGCGTGACTGTATAAATATAGTTCCATGTGTATACATGACTGTATATGAAGAAACAAACATATACATGTGTTTCTTTGGAAGAAACTGCATATATACGCAACTGTGTATAAGAAAAAACATGTATAAATGGAAAACCAAGGAAAAAATAAAAGAAAGCCTAGATCTAAAATATTAGGCAGAATGAGGAAATAACTTAAGATTCAAGAAGATTAGAAAAAACCAAGAAACAACAAACTGGTATTGCCTAGTGGAGTCGCCAATTATGTTGGCAGGAAAATTTCCCTAAGGTAAGGGTTGAAAGCCTCAATAGAGCAAGGTAAGATAATAAAAAAAGAACACTCAATCAAGCTTGGCAAACATTTGAATTATCAAACTTGAATTTGGAGACATACCCGGAGGTTTGATGTTTGAAGATGTTCTCGTAGGGTCCAAACTATCTGCTTCCTCCAAGATGTTTAAACATAAAAATAAATCACAGATGCATATACATAATAGATAATTCCATGTGCATACATAAGAGTATGTTATATCATCATATATAAGCAATTTGACTATCATTAATAATATGCCAACATATATCGGGAACAAGACATAAGCTTCTTTATTAATTAACAACAATAAGTATTGGATAGATACAACCTAATCTAGGCCAGAGGCATCGATGAAGCCTTCCTCTGGATCCATCTAGCCCAAGCCATTAATAAAATCTCTCTAATAAGTGCAAGAAGATGGTAGATAAGAATGTTGAGCATCTCTGCAAAGGAAACCAGGGTTTCTTAGAGCCTGGGAGTGCAGGAGGCACGACAAAAGCATACTTGATCTAGGAGAAATCGAGTATAATGTCAATATCCTTCTTCTATTTTTGTAATTAGGCCCACCCAAGGGGTGTATATATACCACCACAAATTTGTTATTTCAATTAGGCCACAGGGTCCTTTAGGTGGGCTCTCGGTAAAACCCATAAACCCCACTTGAAAAATAACACTTTATTTTATTTTTTTCATCTTTTAAAATATATACATGGGTATAATATTATGGGACCCACGTGTGTACATGTTTTTGTATGGGAAGAGTCACGTATGGATTTTGAAATACTGTTTTTTAGTATAAATTCAAGTCTGCATGGGAAAAGGGACTGCCTAGGGCCATAAAAGAGCATCAAGTCTACATGAGTGTTGAATGATGCTATAACAAGAATACCATTGGGAAGCTTGTGGTATGAAGAACCTACTAATTTATCATTAGCTTTCCAATAAAGAACCTTCCGATGTTATAATAATATTTCCCTCTTGGTTTAGAGATGTGATTCTCTGCAAATTAAGGGACCCCAGTGATAAAAACTAACTGAGTTAAAGTAATTGATATTGATGAGTGGTTTGCTTAAGGACGATGAATACCACTGGGAAGTTTGTGGTATGGAAATCCTATTGATTTATCAATAGATTTACGCTGAGGAACGTTTCCATACAATAATTGTATTATGCTCCTAGACTAGAGATGTTTTTAATTTTATAGCTCAGTGACAAAGTCAAATCATGGGATTAGATTCCTCTAGTTGAGAGTACCAAATTTGACTTTTGAAGCACTTGATTTGGACAAGGGAAAGTGTATTTTTAAAGTGAAGCCCACAGGTGCACAAAAGGACAGGTTGACCCTAAAATGAAAATGGACACCCTTGGAAGCCTATAAATACAAATCGATTGACCCTCATTTAGACATCATCATCAAGCATCTTCTTCTTCTCTCTTATTTGGATTGGTTTGCACATGTCAGAAGTGGGTTCATAGTTTGGTTCGTACAAGTCCGGAATTTCAGGTTCTAAAGCTCGCATGTGTGGTTAAGGTTTTTGGTTTCCAACCATAGGTTGTGTTGTAGCTTCTACGACCACTCTCTAGAATTTTTCCTATGCTTTGATTTTGGAGCCTTCCCTTCTATCCACAGGAGATTATCTTTTACTGTTGTCAAGTATTCATGTTGAGATTAAGATTTATCCTTTCATGTGGTGCTTGTGTTTTTTCATTTTGATACTCATATGATATTTTTAAGTCATATGTTAACCTTTTGACTTGACCTTGCAGCAGTGCTGGGATTGCCTCCAGAAACTGTGCAATCCTAGAAGGAAAGCTAGCCTTGATGACGTAAACTGCATAATCCATAATGGAAAATCAACCTTGAGCTTGAGAATTGCATAGTCATGGATGGCAACCCAACACTAAGCTCAGAAAATGTGCAATCCATTTCTTGTGCTCATAAACACGTAATTCACTAAGACAAGAAGTTTCCTAGTTCCCTGGAATTATGCAATCTTCCTTGGTAGTATGCATGAAAAGTTTCCTGAAAAAGAAAAAAAAAATAAAATAAAAAAATCATAGAAAATAGGGAGTTATTATTAGTTTCTCGAATGTGGCACAATCACTATTTTTACAAATTTATGCCAAGTGTCACTTTTTCCTTTATTTTAGGCATGTGCCTCATAAACCCTAATCCACCCAAATCTATTTAATTGACACATCTATATCTCATTTGTAAATTTGAGCTTAGATATTTAGAATTCCCAAGGAGATCAAGTAGCCCTTGGTGGAGTTTGCATCGCTTTTCTGAGTGAGTTTCTCTTTTGTCATCTTTTACCACTTTTTCTGTCGCTTTTTATCATTTCACTTCTGTGAGTGTAGTTTTGGTTGTTCTCTTCATGGTTGATGGCATTTCAACTTATATTAGCTTGTATAAGTGTTGATTCAATTTTTCATTTTCCTTTCATAGGTGTTGCATTAGTTATCTTGTTTTTTCACACCAATGATCACCGTTTCAGCGAGTCTCCTTGCATATTTGTTTTTCCTTATGTTTGTTGAGTTTTGGTAGTTGATTCACTTTGATATATCCATACTTAGTCAAATCTACAATTTAACTTGCATTATCACAAAGATTTGCTTGTTTCCTACACCCTCACTAGGTATATCTGCACTTCACTTGGCCATGCATTTCATTTCCCAGCTGGGCATTCCGCAAGTCCAAGGCTCAACTTGAGAGATTGGCCTCAGAGGCTGATCGGCCATTCCATCCCTGCAAGTGGCTAGTTGTCCCGCTTCACACTCGTCCCCGTTAGGCAATGAAATCCGTTGCAGAAATAACTCTCAAAGGCAGCTGTCACAATCGGCCCCAGTCCGCTGGGCACGATAGCCCGCCAAAGTCTCATACTGTTGGCTTTTCAATTGTCAAACAACTCCATCAAGGATAATAATCCACATCGTGTAGTTACATCCCAGCAATGAGAGTCCTGTTGGAAGATCCATAGAGCAGAGCGTAAGTGAAGCTAGTCCCCTGAACTCGTAGCAAACTAATGGTCCGTCGTCACTCTAATATATATACGAGCGCCATGGAGAAGTTACCTTGTCCTAGGGTTCCATCATCATCATTATATTAAAGAGGGTAGCATAGGCTAGCCTAGCTACACATTGCATAGTCCTAGGGCTCAATCCTGCTAGCTTTTCCACTAAGACTGTGCAATGCATAGTCTCTCCCTGTCACTTCCTAGGCTGAACCACACATTGCACAGCCTCAAGCCTCAGGATGAATCACTGGCTGTTGAGACTACATAATGCATAGTTACCTCAGCCAACCTCCCTCCCTTGATCATGATAATTGTGCAATCTCTCTCATTAGTCCACGTGTTTGCTGCTTGATCTTGCTTTGAAAGTTGATTTGTAAAAGCTAATGTACTCTTGCCATGTGTGCCTTTTCCTCTTGTAGGTATCATAGTTGTTGAGCACTTCTCTCTAGAAGTCATTGTTATCATGGCACCCAAGGGAACTGATTCAAAAGATACCAGAAAAAGTAGTATCGGGGAAGCATTTGAGAGTGCGCTAGTAAACTTACCAGTATATTCAAACACTCAGCTGTTTGTGGAAAAGGAACAAGATCTTACATGGAAGAAAGTGAACAAACATTTTCCAGAAAATAACTTCAAAGTAGATCTAGAGGACTGACAAGTATATATTAATGTTCAATGGTAAGGATTACACAGGGTTGCATGTAGATATCCACCTTCCCATGTGTAGATGTTATCAGCTAAATTGTTTCACATATTGATGTGAAGACTCTGAATTTGAGAAATTCTAGCGGATGGAAGTTTGCTACTTTTCTAATAACATATTATCGTCTCATGTACCATTTATTAGAGCCATAAGAGCTCATGGATTCATACTTTTATGCCACCGACAACTATGTGAGAATAAAAGGCATTATTAACGGCTAGGTGAAAGAGCCATCGAAGTTTTTATAGACACCCACCTGTTAGCTTCCTGTTGCAGCAGGTTATTCATTTTTCATGATTGACATTTTACAGGCCAAATATGTCGTACTTTGCTTGCTGCAATGCTCCATATTTGCTTAACAGTCTCCAAGTGAAGAAGGCTACTTCAAGTTCATTCAATTTCCTTCAAATTTTGTAAAGTTATCCCGGTATCGCCATTTTTCAGTTAAAGGGAGGTCCAAACAGTTTAATCTTGGTCTCCCTAGGTTTAAATTTCCTGTTTTAGAATATAGAGATTGTAAATCTATCCAAACAGTTTAATCTTGGCAGATTCTTAGATAGGTAGAGAAGCAGAAGAGCCCAACATGTTAATTTGGGCTCTGGAAGAAATAAGGGTAGTATGTAGATAGGAAAGCATCAAAAGAAAAATGAATGACGGGTTTGCAAGTCTAAGTGCACCCCCAAACAAAGAAGAAAAAGTGCTAGGTAAGTAGGCTGGGTAGGTAGTTCTGAGGTTGTTGAATCCTAAATTGCTGAACAGTTCCAGGTTTTCAGGTGTCATATCATTCAGGACACAATTAGCAAGAATTTGTATGCAAGAATCTCAAAAGAGGTATAACTGACTCCCCTTCTCTGTTCTCCCCAATCATTAACTAACTTCCCCAAAAGAGGTCAAGATCTGCTTGACACCTCTTAAGTTCCATCATCTTCATAACACTGGCTTGAGTAAAGATCTGCTTTACTCAAAGTTGTTCCATATTTTCTCTTAAGTATGGTCCTACCCCCCTTGTAACAGCCTAAGCTCTTCTGAACTTATCGCTTTCTTACCATCTCTATATTAACCACTAACATTATTATTTAGCTCCCTATTTTTTCCCATCCCCTTATTAATATTAAGTAAGATCCCCCTACGTAATATCCCTCCCCCTGGTTGAAAAATAACCATAAGTAATCCTGGGAATTGCTCAGTTTATCTGAAACTTAGCAAGAGCCCTTGACCCCCAAAACCACCTCCCAGATAGAATGGACTTCTTCCAAAGTATAAAATCCCTCTGAGGTAATCGGACCCCTTCCGAAACCTCAAATGCCCTTCACACCCACTTACTTGCTCTTTTCTCCCAAAAAACTTACACTCTATAGAACCTTAAAGCCAGATCGCATCGCAACATCGCACTTTCATCTCCATGCAGGTTATCACCCATCTGTCACCGCCCGACGCGATATTGCGATATCGGCGGTCGGCGGTTGCAAGTGCCGAGTGTCCAACTCAAGCACCCTCCGTTCCCTGCCGATGCGATATTGCGATCGCATCGGAGTTTCTTCATCGCATTACCTCCAGTATCAACACCTCACCACGTCGCTCTATACCAGGGACCCACCACAGCTGATGTCATCTGCCGTACAACCGACGTCATGCTAACGTCAGCAGTCAGAAAAGCCGAAACTTCGCACAGGAAGAAAAATCGCACTTCGAAGCTCCAGAACAAGAAACAGAGGCAGTTTTCGATGTGCGATTAGCGCATCGCTACGGGAAATGGGCGATTTCGAGGAATCTTTGGGGAATCTTCTGATTTCTTAGCCCATTGCATGGCGAAAAGCCCGAAAATCGCCCGATCGTGCCTAAAGCATCCGATTTAAAGACAGCAGAGATCAATCACAGAGTTTAAAGTGTATCAGATCAAATCATCAGGCATCAAGCGTGTCAAAGAGTATCAGTCGACGGTGGAAGCCATCAATGTAGCAGCAAAGAGTATCAGCGAAATCTTGAGCAGCGTCCCGAAGCAGGAGAAAATTTAATATCTTCCAGCAGATTCATAGAAAGAGGGCGAAACTACTTGAAGCTCTCAAATCGTAATTATTGCACATTTAATTCACACCAGAGCCGAACTGCAGTTCCC
>APFE030189217.1:97843-108073 GCA_000404065.3 Pinus taeda
GTTCCATCATCTTCATAGCTCTGGCTTGAGTAGAGATCTGCTTTACTCAAAGTTGTTCCATATTTTCTTCCAAAGTATGGTCCTACCCCCTTGTAACAGCCTAAGTTCTCTCGAACTTAGCGCTTTCTTACCATCTCCATATTAACCACTAACATTATTATTTAGCTCCCTATTTTTCCCATCCCCTTATTAATATTAAGTAAAATCCCCCTATGTAATATCCTTCCCCCTGGTTGAAAAATAACCATAAGTACTCCTGGGAATCGCTTAGTTTATCTGAAACTCAGCAAGAACCCTTGACCTCCAAAACCACCTCCCAGATACAATGGACTTCTTCCAAAGTATAAAATCCCTCTGAGGTAATCGGACCCCTTCCGAAACCTCAAATTCCCTTCACACCCACTTACTTGCTCTTTCCCTCCCAAAAACTTACACTCCATAGAACCTTAAAGCCAGATCGCATCACAACATCGCACTTTCCTCTCCATGCAGGTCATCACCCATCTGTCACCACCCGACGCGATATTACGATATCGGCGGTCGGTGGTCGCAAGCGCCGAGTGTCCAACTCAAGCGCCCTCCGTTCCCCACCGATGCGATATTGCGATTGCATCGGAGTTTCTTCATCGCATTACCTTTAGTATCAGCACCTCACCACGTCGCTCTGTACTAGGGACCCACCACAGGTGACTTCATCCGCCGTACAGCCGATGTCATGCTGACGTCAGCAGCCAGAAAGCCGAAACTTCGCGCAGGAAGAAAAATCGCACTTCAGAGCTCCAGAACAAAATACAGAGGCAGTTTTCGATGCGCGATTAGCGTGAACCGCTAAGCGCGCATCGCTATGAGAAATAGGCCATTTCGAGGAATCTTCTCATTTCTTAGCCCATTGCACGCCGAAAAAGCCCGAAAATCGCCCAATCGTGCCTAAAGGATCCGGTTTAAAGACAACAACAGATCAATCACAGAGTTTAAAGTGTATCAGATCAAATCATCAGGCATCAAGCGTGTCAAAGAGTATCAGTCGACGGTGGAAGCCATCAATGTAGCGACAAAGAGTATCAGCGAATATCTTGAGCAGCGGCCTGAAGCAGGAGAAAATTTAATGTCTTCCAGCAGATTCATAGAAAGAGGGCGAAACCGCGAAGCTCTCAAATCATAATAATTGCACATTTAATTCACACCAGAGCCGAACTGTAGTTCCCGAAGCACAATCATTCCAGCAGCACCGCATCTAGCCCCCAAGGGCCACCTCGTCACCTGTTCCGATCCAGCTGCCCCCAGCGCAGCCAAAAAAGATTTACTTGCATTTAATTCCAGCATCACTTAGATTTTTGAAGATTTCTCTAAGCAGACTTGTCGAGGTCACTTGTAATGATGTCTTTCCGATATTTTGCTTATAAATACCACCCTGAGCAATGTTGTGAGGGGTTGGTTGGTTGGTAGTAGTCGTTAGTCAGTCTTCTTTCCAGCATTTTCTCCAAGCAGAGACTCGCACTGTAACTGTGATAATTTCCATAATCAAAGATTGCTGAAAGCATGGATTACGAAACTACTTGATGTTTTCTCTTGGTCGAGGAATGATTACGGAATTCTAGTGCTTCTACATGATCCAATAAGTGTTCCTCTCCTCTGTTAAATTTTATGTTTTTTACCACCTTTCCGCCTTTCTAAATTGCAAGAAAAAAGAATAGCTTAAGATTTGTTTCATTACACCTTAAGTTCAATTTTCTGCCGTTTTTCAATGTTTTCTTCAGAAATAGTTAATGAGCTTGTATTCTTAAATGATCTGGTTTACCTGTTTCTTTACATATGAGTGCATGCTCTTAGGAATTCTTAACTGCTCCTGGATCCCATTCATCCATTTCTCCTCTTTGTCAGCATGATGAAATGATTCTCCTTTGCCTTTCATCCCTGATGTCCGCTCCGCACTTTCAACAGTCAGAAAATTGTATCCTATGTGGCTATCCCGCTCCGTATCCCCTTGTGACCAAGAAAACGCTCGCAAGCCTCAATCTGTGACTCCATGCCCAATGGTTCGAAACTTATCACACCTTACAATGCCTCTTTGTTCGAGAATCCTACCTTCTTTCCAATCACAATCAACCCTCCCTTGAAGTCAGAAAGCTAGCCTAAAATCATCAACTAAGGTTGAATCAAAAGGAGAGAGCCCTCTTCGATTGCAGGTGGGCTAGAACTTGCAATCAGAAGATTGGTTTGTGGTTACCTCGACTGTATCCCTATTAGGAGCTTAGGGACAAGCTGAGTGATAACATAATGGCGACTCTACTGGGGACCTCCTCAGATAAATTTATGAAACCAGTCTGCAACCTTGCAGAGGAAGAAGCCGTCTTGTGAAAGGATCGGCCGACCTGTGGTTGCATATTTATTAGAAGATTTTCAAAGCCGTATTAGAAGCTGGCTCCTAAGAAATAAACACATAATACACGATAAAATCCTGATCCAAATAACCCGCCCATCGTTGAAAATCCTAATTTAATTCCTAAGATCGTCAGGAAACAAAAACAAAAAGATTGCCAGACCCCTGTTAGTCCTGAAACAATTCAGCCAATTGTTGTACCAACCCCTGTCAAAGTTCTATTCTGGTCCACCCCGAGTTCCCCTGGCTCATCACCCCCTTCTCCAAGTAGCTCCACCACACCTCTATCCCATATCCCTACCACTTCGACTACTCCTTCTTCCCCTGTTATTCCCGTAATCCCCTTCGCCTTAGGTGTTCCGCTCATCCCTGTCATCATGGCTAGATATGCACCATTACAATTACTTGCTAATCCCGGGGCAATGCCTCAGGATTACCAATCAAAAATCACTTACTTCGATGGCACAACCTCTTGCACCGCTCTACAACATACAAAGAAAATGTAGGATTATTTCGAGAGTTATGAGATAGATGATGATAACGTAAGAATGAAGATCTTTGTTCAAAGTCTGACCGGTGATGTCAGAACCTGGTTTAGGGCACTTCCACCTAATTCAATACTAAACCCGGAAGCCTTATACCAAACCTTCATTAACATATGGGAGAAAAGGAAGGACCCCCTGCACATACTATCCGAATATGAGTCTATCAAGAGAGGACCTGGGGAAGCTGTTCTGGATTACTGTGCCAGATTTAACAATGTTTACAATGCGATACCACCAAATTTAAGACCTCCACCGGACCTTGCTTTATACAAATTCCCAGATGGCTTCGATGCCGAGATGGTGTATCAATTAAGGGAAAGAGCCCCTCAAAGCCTCGCAGAAATGCAAGACGCCGCAGTAAGCGTGGAAGCAAACCTCATCGCCAAAAGAAACAGAACCAGATCCGAGAGAAAAACCACTTTCAAAGAAGAACCCTCATCTTTCGAGCAGAAGCTTGATGTGGTCGTCAGTTCCATGAACAGGCTGGGAGATAGATTAGATAACGTAGAGAGAAAAAATTCGTGGGAAAATCAACAGCCCAATGCCGTGAGGAACCCAAACTTTAGAAAGACCCAAAATTTGAACGTAGGTAGGGCCAGTCAGGATCACGACATTAGACCTCCTTTCCAAGAAAACTCTGCTGAGGCATCTACATCTGCTGATCGCACAGACGGGACCCTAATGAACCTGGTTGATTCAGAAAACGAACAGCATTCCTTCCTCACGGAAGAAAACCAACCATAACTTAATTTAGAACAATTCCGCACCAAATCGGGCGAGTCCTTTGACTTTAAACAAGGTTATGATACCGCTATATACGAAGTTCATAAGCAATACAAACTAAGAACACGGACTGTCGATGTTTTTCCGCCTAGCAAAGCAAGAGATAGAAAACAGCCCAACAAAGCTAAAGCGAAGAGCACCAACAGTCAAACAACTGACAGCCATGGCCCAAATTCTCAACAAGTTATTGTGGAATATGTAACAAATACACATGGTTCTATGGAGTAGCCCTCACCCACTCCCCATCTGGAAAAAGATCTAAAGAGCATTCCCGAAAATTTTCCCAGAACGGAGATACCACAGACGGTCATACACCATGATACGGATTCTCCAAAAGAGAATACAGAGAGTACACCTGAAAAAGAAAAGTTCACCACTGTCAATACTCGGAACCCAATAGAAAAACCATTCAGCCTAGAAACCGAAATTGGAAAACTTAAAATCTCCATTCCCCTCTCAGAACTGGCTAAGCATGACGTATATAGACAACAAATTCAAAAATCACTTCAATTGCCGGAGGTTAGGGATGATGTAAACATTCTAGATGACACCCCTGAACTACTGTTCGGGCCAGAGGTTGACGGAAAAACAACATACGGACCTGTTCCGCCTTTCTATGTCAGCCTGCACATACACGATAAGATACTGCACAATGCTATGTTTGACTCAGGCGCCTCACATAACCTCATGCCCAAAGCTGTAATGGAAAAGTTGAATCTCGATGTCACCTGACCCTATAAAAATCTGTATTCGTTTGATTCAAGTCAGGTCAAATGTCTAGGCCTAATCAAAGATCTTTGCGTGTCCCTAGTCCAGTTTCTCAACAAGACAATCTTAATGGACGTAGTAGTTGCGGACATCCCCACGAAGTATGGCATGCTGCTATCCAGATCATGGGGAGAAAAATTGCAAGGATCCCTTCAACTCAACCTCTCTTACGCCACTATATTTGTCTTTGGACAACCAAAGAGACTTTATAGAGAGACATTAATGAAGTATGTGGTAAGTAGTGAGGAGAAACCCCAAAATTTTCCAATATACTCAATCCATTATGATATGGATTCTTTTATTTTGTTTAATGATAATACAAGCCCTCCAACTCCTGACAAACTGTTATCCCTAGAGCAAGAAACCAATGCCAATAATAGATCAGTTGCCAATGCGCATGAAATTGTCTCCACAGCTAGGGCAACCAGCACAGGACAAGAAGAAAATCCCGAAACAAAAGCCACCAACTCATCCGCTCCGCACATCACACGAATCCCCAATACACGCCTCGGACGAGAAGTCTCATGGTATTTAGAATTTGATGGTGCAGTTAACTAGTTAGGAGCAGGGGCTGGAGTGTGGATTTATGATACTCATGAGAATCACGCACAAGGCCATGCCTATAGACTCAATTTTAGATGTACAAACAATATGGCGGAGTATGAAGCCTTCTCTTAGGCATCAAGTTGCTCAAAACCCTGGGAGCTACCACAATTTCCATCCTGGGTGATTCGGACCTCCTCATACAACAGATAAAGGGCAACTTCGTCGCTAATGATAGTAGAATGAGAGCTTACAGAGCCGCTGCCAGCAAATTGCTTAGCACCTTCAGTGATTTTGAGTTGGCCAAAATTGCACGAGATCATAATATTCATGCCCATAGCCTAGCTACCTTCGCTAGCACATGTAGGTTTCCCTTTGGACCAAGTCACCGCTTCACCGTAGAAGTAAAACACAGACCGTCAATTCCTAACAATGTCGAGAATTGGCAGGTATTCCAAGATGATGCCCAGATTAACAATTTTTTGACTCTGGAAGATGAATTCTCTAGCACAAACATTGACATGGATGCTATAGCCGAATCACAACAGTTAGCAGAAGAAGATCGCCTGACCCTAACAGCCACCATGGCTGAACAAATACTTAGCCCAACTATTTTTGACAGTACAAACATAGGGCAACTGAAACAATTTTGTTCACCTGAGGTAGCCGAAGTGAAAGAAGAGTTTATTGACCTAAAAGGAAATGTTCTGCTTGCTGGCCTTACCCCATTTGAAGACATGTTTTATGACAACGATGTGGCCAGAAAACCAAAGATGGAACCTTTGGGTGCCGCCATAAAAGAATACAACATAGGAACAACAGAACATCCCAGAATGATTAAACTTTCTAAAAATCTGCCTCCTGACCAAAAACCAAAATATGTGGATCTGTTCAAAGAATTTCAAGATGTATTTGCCTGGAGTTATGAGGACTTGAAATCCTATGACACTTCAGTAATCCAGCATACCATTCCCCTAAGACCGAATCAGAAACCGTTCAAACAAAAACTCAGAAGAATCAACCCCATGCTTCTCCCTATGATTGAAAAAGAAATAAAAAGAATGTTTGAAGCAGGGATCATCGCACCCATTAGATTCTCGGAATGGGTATCTAACTTAGTTCCCACCAGAAAGAAAACAAGAGAGATAAGACTGTGTGTAGACTTGAGAAATCTAAACCAAGTCTCTCTAAAAGACCACTACCCGTTACCCAAAATGGACCACATCTTGCAAAGAGTAGTGGGTTCTTCCGGGATCTCTCTACTAGATGGATTCTCAGGATTTAACCAAATCCTTGCTCACCCAGACGATCAAGACAAAACAGCTTTTACCACACCCTGGGGAACGTTCAAGTATGTTAAAATGCCTTTTGGGCTGAAAAACGCCAGCGCCACCTTTCAAAGGGCAATGGATATTGCGTTCGCTAAGGAGATACACGATTTCCTCGTGGTTTACTTGGATGACCTGACCCCCTTTTCCAAATCCGACCTACAACACCTTAAGCACTTAAGGCAAATTTTCATCACATGTAGGAAATATGGCATTTCCTTGAACCCTAAGAAGTCCCTATTTGCCCTGGAGGAAGGTAGGTTATTAGGGCATATAATATCAAAAGATGGGATCAGAATTGACCCAGAAAGAATTCAGGCTATCCTCCGAATCCCTTACCCCAGAAACACGAAAGAATTACAAGGATTCCTCGGAAAAATCAACTTCCTGAGGAGATTTATCCCCAATTTAGCCGAGCTAATAAGGCTATTGAGCAACATGCTAAAAAAGGACGCCAAGGTGAGATGGTCCCTTGAGGCCAAGCAAGCTTTCGAGAGTATAAAAACGACCCTGACTCAAGCACCTGTCCTTACCAGTCCTCAATTTGATAGAGACTTTATCATTTTTTCTTTCGCATCAGAACATACCATAGCTGCAGTCCTTCTACAGAAAGATGATCAGGGCAATGAGAAACCAATAGCTTTCTTCAGTCGAGCTTTGAGAGACGCACCCCTAAAATTTCAGATCATGGAAAAGCAAGCCTACGCCCTGGTCAAAGCCATCAAAGACTTCAGAATTTACATCCTCTACTCCCATGTAATTGCATATGTCCCTAATGCTGTTGTAAAGGATATACTAACTCAAGAAGGATTGGAAGGCAGAAGAGGCAAATGGATTGCTAGCATCCTTGAATACGACATTGAGATAAAGCCCACCAAGCTCGTAAAAGGACAAGGGCTAGCCAAGTTAATGGCTGAAACAAACTTCCAAGCACTAGACATTAATCAGCTGGATGATGAAGCGGAGCTGGCGACTCCACAGATCAATGACACCTTCACGTAGTCCCCTTGGTATTCTAATATTTTCTTTGTATTGTTAAACCTGTGCACTCCCCCAGGATTGTCCAGAACTAAGAAAAGTTTTTTAAGAATGAAATCATCAAACTTCTGTGTCATAGATGGTGCTTTGTTTTGGAAAAATTATGAAGGCATTTTGCTTAAATGTTTAACTATAGATGAAACTAACAGTGTCATGAGAGAATTTCATGCAGGTGACTGCAGAGGACACTTATATTGGAAATCTACGGTGGACAAGATCTTACGAGCTAGTTATTACTGGCCTTCTTTGTTTGCAGATGTGAAAATATTTACTGCCTCATGCCACAAATGCGAAATCTTTGAAGGAAAAAGAAAGCTATTTCCTCTGCCCCTAAAGCCCATTTCAACCGAGAAGCCTTTTCAACAATGGGGTCTTGACTTCGTTGGAGAAATTCATCCCTCCTCCTCAGGCCAGCACAAATGGATTTTAATAGCCACCGACTATTTCACCAAATGGATTGAAGCCATCCCGTGTAGGCAAGCCAATGACTCCACCATTATCCAATTCCTTGAAAGCAACATCCTGTCTAGATTTGGCTGCCCGGAGAAAATCATTACCGAAAACGCTGCTGCTTTCAAATCTAAGAAAAGCATTAACTTTTGCCACAAATACCACATTACCTTAGGTCACTCCACAGCCTACTACTTGCAAGGTAATGGCCTAGCCGAGTCTTCCAATAAGAGCCTCATCAATATCATAAAGAAGATGCTAGAAGAGAACAAAAAGAACTGGCACAAAAAGCTCACCAATGCCCTATGGGCAGACCGACTGTCCACCAAAAAATCCATCGGGATGAGCCCCTATGAACTTGTATATGGCATGGAAGCCAGGTTTCCTTCATCTCTGGGCATACCTACTATCAAACTGTTGCAAGAACTTCAGGCTGAACCAAATGACATGCAAAGAAGAATTAATCAGACCATTCACCTTCAGCAAACCAGAGAAGAAGTTTTCAATAGAGCTCAGGGTCTACAAGAGAAATTCAAGAAAATGTTCGATAAGAGAACTAAAGCAGAGGATTTTTGGGTAGGCAGAAAAGTTCTAAGATGGGATGCAATAAGAGAAGACAAGGGCAAACATGCAAAATTTGATTTTCTGTGGAAAGGTCCATACGTTATTAGCGCTGTGCAAGGCAATAACACCTACTTCCTCAAATCTCTTGATAACAGCACAACGGAAGAGGGCCCGATCAATGGCCAGATGTTGAAACACTACAATGATCCTCCTGCTTGAAAGGGCAGATGGTAGTTGGTTTGTACATATTTGTATATATCAGTTTTTGTCTTTTTTAGAGTTTATAATACTGAAAGCACGCGGAAGAAAGCAGGTGGCGCTTTACAGTTTTGCACAAAACAGCAAGAAACTAAAGACCAAGGAATTCTGACTTGCTGTTCTTGACTTCTCACAAGGAGAAGCCATCCCCGAGTGGAGCCACTGTTAGCTTCCTGCTGCAGCAGGTTATTCATTTTTCATGATTGGCATTTCACAGGCCAAATATGTCGTACTTTTCTTGCTGCAATGCTCCGTATTTGCTTAACAATCTCCAAGTGAAGAAGGCTACTTCAAGTTCATTCAATTGCCTTCCAAATTTTGTAAAGTTTTCCCGGTATCGCCATTTTTCGGTTAAAGGGAGGTCCAAACAGTTTAATCTTGGTCTCCCTAGGTTTAAATTTCCTGTTTTAGAATATAGAGATTGTAAATCTGTCCAAAATGTTTAATCTTGGCAGATTCTTAGATAGGTAGAGAAACAAAGGAGCCCAACAGTTTAATATGGGCCCTGGAAGAAATAAGGGTAGTATGTAGATAGGAAAGCATCAAAAGAAAAATGAATGATGGGTTTGCAAGTCTAAGTGCACCCCCCAAACAAAAGAAGAAAAATGCTAGGTAAGTAGGCTGGGTAGGTAGTTCTGAGGTTGCTGAATCCAAATTGCTGACCAGTTCCAGGTTTTCAGGTGTCATATCATTCAGGACACAATCGGCAAGAATTTGTATGCAGGAAGCTCAAAAGAGGTATAACTAACTCCCCTTCTCTGTTTTCCCCAATCATTAACTAACTTCCCATAAGAGGTCAAGATCTGCTTGACACCTCTTAAGTTCCATCGTCTTCATAACACTGGTTTGAGTGAAGATCTGCTTTACTCAAAGTTGTTCCATACCTTCTCTTAAGCATGGTTCTACCCCCTTGCAACAGCCTAAGATCTTCTGAACTTAGCGCTTTCTTACCACCTCCATATTAACCACTAACATTATTATTTAGCTCCCTATTCTTCCCATCCCCTTATTAATATTAAGTAAAATCCCCCTAAGTAATATCCCTACCCCTGGTTGAAAAATAACCATAAGTACCCCCGGGAATTGCTCAATTTATCTGAAACTTAGCAAGAACCCTTGACCTCCAAAACCATCTCCCAGATACAATGGACTCCTTCCAAAGTATGAAATCCCTCTGAGGTAACCGGACCCCTTCCGAAACCTCAAGTGCCCTTCACACCCACTCACTTGCTCTTTCCTCCCAAAACTTACACTTCATAGAACCTTGAAGCCAAATCACATCGCAGCATCGCACGTTTATCTCCATGCAGGTTATCACCCATCTGTCACCACCCGACGTGATATTGCGATATCGGCGGTCGGCGATCGCAAGCGCCGAATGTCCAACTCAAGCACCCTCCGTTCCCCACCAATGCGATATTGCGATTGCATCGGAGTTTCTTCATCGCATTACCTCCAGTATTAGCACCTCTCCACGTCGCTCTATACCAGGGACCCACCACAGCTGACGTCATCCACCGTACAGCCGACGTCAGCAGCCAGAAAGCCGAAACTTCGCGCAGGAAGAAAAATC